>JAHCHA010012850.1:33771-46584 GCA_027742795.1 Vigna hirtella
GCATAAATCTTAGATTAAGATGCAAGCATAAATTCCATATATGAGAGTTTCACAAGACTACATTGATTCCCCAACAACAATACAAGGTTTAGTTCACCATATTCATGGTGAAACTAGATGAACAATAATGAAAGAGTGAAAGAGATAAAAAAAACCCTAGAAAGAGAAGAGGAGAGTCGTCACCATCTCCCAATCTACCCCCAAGGGGTGAAAAATATGTTTATGCTTCCTCCCAGCCAAAGATACAAACCCTAGGATGTCCTAAAGCTTATATACTATTCTAAAAATACAGAAAATTAGGCCCAAGCCCATAAAAGTAACAGAAAACCGGTCCAAGCTCACTTAGAATAAGGCCCAGATCGACGTAAAATAATGACCTTAGAATCACATAACGTCAACTTAAGAAACATCTAACATTCACTTTAAAATAAAAAAATAATGAAATAGTGGTTTGCTTCAAGCAGTATTACTTCTACCCACATTTGACGTCAACCATGACAAATATTCGACGTTAAGAGTGAATCCCTTTTTTATTCTTTATTTCTTTTCTCTTATAAACTAAACAGAATGTCGCACACTTTATGTGGTCGACGTTTAAAACAATATAGAACGTCAAACAAGTTGGGGTTGGACGTGATGGTCGTAATCACATAACGTCCCTAAGGAAATCGCCGACGTCCAATACAAAATAAATAAATGCTAAATATTGATTTAATTATTATGACATCAACCGTAACAAAAGAAGGACGTTGTATATTATAGCTAGCAGTTATTTGTTTATTCTTCATTTAAATCAACCCGTAAAATGTCAGTTTTATACTGGCTTAGACGTTTTGTTATTTAGTTCCTTTTTTTATTTTTTCTTTTTTCATATAACATCGAATTCTTCTACCTGTTCGACGTTGTATTTTCCAGAAATTATGTTTTTAAATTTATGGGGGGGTTTGGCTTTGATATGTACTCGCGTATAACGTCAAAGTTCAACGTTCCATAACAGAACAAACAACGTTAACAATAACCCCAGTCCCTCTTTTTTTCTTTTAAACCAACCGAAGAATGTCAAACTCTTTCACCAATTCGACTTTTTTGGCCACAAATAATCTCAGTCATTCTATTTTTCTATAAATACAGTTTCGGAGCCTTAGATAACTTATAAACATCCATTTATAAAATTTCTGCTATGAACTCCATCTGTTAATTCTTTTTCTTTGTGTTTTCTTTTATCTCCTTCAAGGACACAAAAAAGATTGAAGGAGTATAGAAAACCGAAGGAAAAGGTTGATAGATTTGGATTTCGCATCCTTTCAAAAAGCTACTCCTCCTTCACTAAAACAAATTCATGTTAACTTTTTTCGTTGGTTTGCTATCAATTCTTCTACTAAACAAAGAAATTTCTTTGTTAACGATGAAGACATGGTAGCAAACCAAAGGAAAATGTTAACACTTATGAATTTAAAACAGACTCTATTAAAAAAAATCCTTCTATATTTTAAAAAAGAAAAAGGTTGAAAGATTTGGATTTTGCACCCTTTCAAAACGCTACAACCTCCATTCACAAAAATCCTTCTACATTTTAACAATCCTACGGATGTTTTCATGGTTTGATTTTCATTTTTTTGTATGTTTAGTGTTATTATGTTTTTCTTTTGTTTTGTTTCCATTAATAACCTATGTAATAATGGATTTCTTTTAGAAATCCTTCAAATAATTTTACATCGAATACTGAAGGAAATTGACGTCCCTATGTATTTCCCAAATAACGTGGACGTCGAGTGGTGTCAATATTGGACGTGTATATCTTCATTTTAAGGTAGCATTTATTATGCCCTGTCAACAGTCTTTTCCTATATACTTGGACGTCTAGTGGTGTCAGTATATGACGTGGATCTCTTCGTTTCTAACACAACATTTATCAAGCCCAACCAACTGAGTTTTCCCATATAAAGTTGCACGTTCTATTTGAATTTAAAAAGGATAAATAAAAAAATGAAGTGACCTTTGGGTTTTGGTTAACGAATAATACGTCACATGCCCAAGAAATTGGATGTTTGTTGTTGGTTTAAAGGAAAAAGAAATAAAAAGGGAGTAATCTGGCTGACAATAATGCGTCGAAGTTTGAAGAATGACGTTAACCTTTTCGTTTCATAACTTTTCTATTAATATTACGTCGAGTAGCTTTACTAATCGACGTACTATTGGTGTTCTAAAAGAATAAAAAAACAAAAAAGAGTGAAATTGTATATTCAATGTAATGATGTAACATTATAATTTTCAATTACAATCATACAAGTGATTTAATCAATTTAAACAATTGAATCATCATTCACTAATGTTATTGCCAAAAGAGAATTTTATTAATATTCAAAAGATGATTACAACCAGCAAAACAAAAGATGGCTTAAGAAGCCATTAATTACAAAATTATTGTTGATCCCTTTATGGTTGTTCACATCACCTTCCTTTCCATTTTGTCGGTGATTTTTCAATCCTTAGAGTCTTTTGTCAATGACTGTGTCAACTTTCAATTTACCTGAGCCCCAAGAATCTTTTTAGCGATGCTAACATACAAAAGATGGTTACAACCAGCAAAACAAAAGATGGCTTAAGAAGTCACTGATTACAAAATTAAAATCAAAGAACGAAAATCCATATTCTTTTGTTGCAGTCAGCTTTCAATTTACTTGAGCCCCAAGAATCTTTTTGAGCGATTCTGACGTACAATCTATTTTCACCGCATAACCATCAACCCCACTCATCTTCTTCAATTTTTCTCGAATTTGTTTTGTTTGCACTCCAAAAATCAGATATGGATAGACTGATGATCATCATTTTTTATCTTGGTGAATCCATTAAGTCCTTGATGACCAATCCAAATTTGAAAGAGAAAGCCTTCTTTGCTGGGTTTTTAAGGATGTTGACAAAACTCCTTCTACCTTCACTCCACAGACTGAGTTTGAAAGATTTGTTGTGGATCGATTTTGAATGCTTTCAACAAGAATTTCAAAAGTTGAAAAATCTCTAATCATGATTCACAAGAAATCGGATGAAGACAATGCTCTCATAACTCCCTCAACAAGTGAATCTGATGATGAAGACGACACAACAAAAGTTGAGTCTATGGAGACATCTAACTCAAATTAGGAAGAAGAGTCCATTTTAGTTTCTTTTTCTGAAATTAATGTAATATTTTAATATATTTTAGTATATTTTTGTATGTTTGAACTCTGTTTGAAATTTTAATGTATACTTTTCGTGGTTATATTTTCATATTTTTCCTTTGTTTAATGTTATTATGGGTTTTTTTTTTTAAATCCTATAAGTTTTTTTACGTCCAATTCTTAAAAACGTCGACGTTTTAAAAGATAAAAATAGGAAAAAATGAATGTTACGTCACATATTGTAAAAGTTGACGTCAAAGATCAAGTCCAGTTTTATAAATACACTTGCGCATCCTTGATCTAGTCCTCCCCTCATAAAATTTAGTCGTAACTTGTCATCTGATATCATATTTTTTATGGTTCCTCATATCTCTTCCAAGGTCACAAAAGTTAGGGTGACGCATGAAAGAGCTATAGGAGACATAAGAAATAAGTTAACAGATTTGGATTTCGTTTCAAGTAGTTCAATTTCATTCATATTCATAGTGATTACAATCAGATTAGAAGCAAAATAGACACATAACAAAAACACAAAACCAACTCCATACTAAAATTCTAAACCTCTATTCTAATTTAGAATATTTCCATTGAAATCTCCTCACTAGAATCTTAACTTGAATCTTCAGTTGAAGAATCATTTTTATTTTTTTTCTCATGCAGAGCGCCTGTCTTTTTTTCGAGTCTCCTGAGTTTTTCAACCACAAATCTTTCAAAATTGGTTTCAAGGACGAAGTTGGTGCGGTCTTCATTTAGTGCAGGTGTGCTTCCAGAACTTTGAACCATATTCTCTTCATCCTTGAAGCACCATCCGTTTGTGGTCTTCACAAGGCCAAGGTGTTTCGATTTATCACATTTGAGCAGTTACAAGAGCATTTCTTTTCACCACTAACATCCATACCTTGAAGGGTCAGGATTTTGTTGATACACACAGCATATGGTAGATGTCGTGCATGTTTGGTTCCTGCATCAATCATATGATCTTTTATTACTTCCACCCAATTGGTAGGAACATCGTTCTTGATGGCATATAGTAGAAAAACATCTTCAATTGTCATTTTGTCTTGTACTTGTATAGGTTTAGCAGGTAAAATCACCCAAGCAAGAATGTGTGCTGTTATCTTTTATTTTTATTCAGTCCCTCATGCACATATAATCTTTGAAATGTGTATCTCCTAGGAAACCTTAACCAGTTACTGTACACGTCCTTTTTCTTCAGCCATTTGTTTGTTTCTGAGTACCGTAAGTGAGAGAATAACCCTTCGGCTTTTAATCTAGCAAGTTGAAACCAAACATCATTGTCAATGTAAACATTTACTCCTTTTACTCGAGAATGAAGGACACCATCTATGTTTCTCATATTGTTGTAGAAGACCCTTACTAAGTCAGGGTACCAATCACCCTTCAGCTGGACAAGTGTAGAGATACCTTGAGTTTCAATCCATTCCTAGAAATGAAATCCCTCCTTTTCAAATAAGTCGAGGTTCAAATATTTGTGAGGAACAATATGTTTAAACTTTGTCCACCTCAAAAACTCTAGACGAGTCTCCTCATCACTGATCCACCCGGAGAGATCAACATTTCTTGCAGCCGCAACATCCTTTCCTCTGTCTGTTGAAGAATGTGATGAAGAAGCCATTTAAATTTGGATACCAAATAATTTTCCTCAGTATTAGGGTTTACCAATATAGAAACAACTCAGTGTACATAAGATTTTTAAATTCAGTGTATATAAGGGTGCGCAACGTCACGCGTTCAACGTCAAATAAAATAACATCCAACATAAATAATAAACGGTGGCATTGTTGTAAATAAATTTAGTGAAAAAGTAAAATAAATCTCTGGTGCTTCTGACAAAAAATCGTCGAAGATCTACAAAGCTTGGACGTTAAAGTGAGAGTTTAAAAGGAAAAAGAAAAAGTAATAAAAAATGGAGCGAATTTTTGCTTTTGGATGAAGATTAAAACGTTAATACCATCCGAATTTGACTTAACATTCTTGTCACACAATTAATCTTCCCAACCACTCCAATGCCCTTCACATTGATAAATAAGTAGACCCATTGAAAACCTATCACACATAACTTCGGTAATCAAATTCATGTTAACTTTTTTCTTGTGTTTTCCTTCTTTTCCTTTACTAAACGAAGACATTTCTTTGTTAACCATGAAGGCATGGTGGAAAACACAGGAAAAAGTTAACACTTATGAATTTCAATTAGATCCTTTCAAAACCTATCCTACATTACTTTCGCAACCAAATTCATGTTTACTTTTTCCTTTGGTTTTTTTTTACTTCCTGGTTTTGGTAATAATGTCTTCCATCATCTTTGGTCTTCATTTTAGATTAAGTGTTTTGTAAGAGGAGATTTCCTTTTGAAATCCTCTAAGTTATAGGACGTTGGTGATCCCAAAAAGAAGACGTCAATCACCAGGCCTTTGCTTCCAACACCCAATATTAGACGTCAACTTTATAAATTTAACTTGTCTTGGAGTTGTTTCCACCATAGGAAATCAAATAGCTCTGAAATCTATTGGTAGAAGATAACTCCAAGACAATTTAAAAAACGATTCATACATTGTTGAATGATGAAGTTTAACATCTTCTTTATATAATTATTTTAGATCATAAAATTTTTTTAGCATTAAACATATTGTGAACCATTTTTCATTTTCCTAAGCGCTTCCCTTTTAGTAAGATAACTTAATTTTTTCTGTAATATAAAAAACATTTTATTGACTTGAATTTCAAAGGCCACCTTCATATGAACTGAGACCTGAATGCGACACTTTGAAATTCAAGTGAGCAAATTGCAATTTGAGGAACATAAATGATTCGAAATCTAAGGAAAAGAAAACACAAAGGGAATAAAAACCATGAATCCTAATATGTTCAACAGAGAAACATGATGGAAGGGATTACACAAAATTTAAGCTATATTTATACATGAAATGACGACGTTCAAACATCATTCTGTGGAAAGTAATACATCTCTTTTGATTCAGATAAGAACTAATTGATGTCCAGCCCCCAACAAAAGACGTGAAAAACATCGTTGAAAACATTGTCCCACTACTCCCCAGAGTCTGACGTGCTATTGAATGATTAAAAATTAAAAAGAAAAAAATATTAAAAATTAGATGATCCACTGACGAAAATTAAATCATTATAAAAGCAATACATCGTGTAATTATGATTAGAAACTGCCACATTGTATGAACGTCGAAGCCCCACCAAATTCGACGTTCAAACATCGTTCACTGAAAAAGTAAAAAATCTCTTTGGATTATGATATTTTCTCCTTGCTAACTAAACAAAGACATTTCTATGATAAATATTGATATAGGACGTCATTGATCACAAATATTTGACACTATCTCCAGACTTTTGCATCTATTGCAGTCAACACTCGACGTCAATCGTATAAATTTAATTTGTATTGAAGTTGTTTCCATCATAAGAACTAATTGACGTCCAACACCCAACAAAAGACGTTAAAAATATCTATGGAAAATGCACACCATTAATGTCCCACTGCTCGACAGAGTCGGACGTGTCATTGAATGATTAAAAATTAAAAAGAAAAAATACTAAAATTAGATGATCCGCAGAGCAAAATTAAATCATTTTAAAAGCAGTACACATGATTAATTTCCTGAACATCGAAGCCCCGCACAATTCGACGTTCAAACATCATTCATGGTAAAAGTAAAAAATCTCTTTGGATTCTTAAGAACTCCTTGCTGACTCAACATAGACATGTCATTGAGTAGTCTTTCACATCGAATGCACTCAACATTCGACGTCAATATTATAAATTTAATTTGTCTTGGAGTTGTTTCCACCATAAGAAATCAAATAGCTCTGAAATCTAATGGTAGAAGACAACCCCAAGACAATTTAAAAAACGATTCATACATAGTTGAATGTTGAAGTTAAACATCTTTTTTATATAATTATTTTAGAGCATAAATTTGTTTTAGCATTCAACATATTGTGAACTATATTTCTTTTTCCCAAGCACTTTCCTTTCAATAAGATAACTTAATCATTTTTGTACTGTAAAAAGCATTTTATTCACTTGAATATCAAAGGCCACCTTCATATGAACTGAGACATGAATGAGGCGCTTTGACATTCAACCGAGCAAATTGCAATTTAAAGAACAAACATGTTTCGAAATCTAAGGAAAGGAAAATGCCAAGGAGATAAAAAACATGAATCCTAATATGTTCAATATGGAAATGGGAAGCAAGGGATTACGTCATGGATGCAATATTTATAGATGAACTGATGACGTACATCGTGTAATTATGCTTACTGACTATCTTGTTTGAATGTCGAAGCCCCTCCGAATTCGACGTTCAAACATCATTAAGAAAAAAAACAACTAATTTGAGTTTGATTCATATAAGAACAAATTGACGTCCCGCCCCTCAGAAATTTTGTACTTTTAAATCACCAGCGAAGAAGGTGAGATTTGGAGGGCTTGAAGTTAAAAAGTTTGATGTACCCCTCTATATTCATATAATTCCACTCTCAATTTTGCTAAGTTAATATAATCGATTCTAAGTAATAAAGAATCGATTCAAAGCGTTATAAATTAAGAAATGCAAATAATGTTATTCATAGTATTTTCCTAATAATGTTATTCATAGTATTTTTTATATCATAATCATTTATACCAATAACTAATTACAATTACTAAATTATTCAAAATAATTTATCTCAATGTGGCCAACAAAAGTTGTTCTGAGAGTTCGTTTGATTTTGATCGTTGTCGACTTTTTAAATTCAAGTTTTTATTAAATGCTTGTGGTAGTTGTGATCACTCCGTTTCAAATGTTCAGACCAATAAAATAGTGACATAGTATATTGTCAAAAAAGTTGTTAACATATAGTTGGTTCCTAAAAAAATTTTTGTTGTTCCTAGAATTCTGACAAATCTCTTTCATGACCTTGCCCGTCCGTCTCGACTTTTTAAAATTTTACTTATGGTTCATAAGACAAAGATGGAAACGCCAAAGTATAGGTATAAATGTTTAAGGCACCTAATTAAGCAACCCTAAAAGAAATATTTGCCACAAAGATGTATCTTTGATAAGAATCAGAGAACCAAGAACCAAAAGAATCCTCTCTCAACATTGCAAATGCAAATTTATGACTTCCAAAATGTCTACATATGTATTTGGTGTCCCTATATATAGGTATAAATGTTTAAGACACCTAAGAAACCCTGAAAGAAATATTCGCCACAAAGATGTTAATCTTTGATAAGAAAATACAATTTATTTTTGTTAACATATTGTTGGTCCCTAATAAAATTTTTGTGGTTTTTAGAATTCTAACAAATCTCTTTGATGACCTTCCCCATCCGTCTCGACTTTTTTAAATTTTACTTATGGTTCATAAGACAAAGATGGAAATGCCATAGTATTGGTATAAATGTTTAAGGCACCTAAGAAACCCAAAATTAAATATTTGCCACAAAGATCTTTATCTTTTATAAGAATCAGAGAACCAAGAACCAAAAGAATCCTCTCTCAACATTGCTAAGTCCCTAAGAAACCCTAAATGTTTAAGGCACCTTTAGTCTTAATCTCCGAACATTCATTTTGGGTCAACCAGTCTCTACCGTCAAACTTAATATGCCTTAATCTTCGACCCAACCCATTCTGCTTAATTTTTGGTCTAGATCTGTCTGATTATTCCCCATACAAGTTGTCTTTTCTCGATATTTGCCCAGGTCGATGCATCTCTGTTGTTAACTTGTCTATATATTTTTGGATAATTATACTTTGACAAAATTTTTTTGACAACATTTTTTTCTAACTGGCCTATCTTCATTTTTGTCCAAAATATTCTATCTTAACACCTTTAGTTTATCAGTCAACTTATTTCTTTCTCAAACTTAAGGTATTATAATTTAAAAATCAATCAAAGTCTTTTAGTATAATCATACTTATATTTAGCCTAAAACATTCATTTCAAATTACTTTAAATAATATAATAATATTTATTACGATTTTAATTATTGTGATCTATAACTAAATTCAATTCTCATAAAATATTATTATTATTATTTTCCATATGAAATTAAATTAATATTTTAAACAAATAAAATTTTATTCTCTTTAAATTTCACCGGCGAAAGCATAGAAAAAGAAGAAAACCTCGAATATCGGTAACGTTGCATTTCTAATGGGAGGTTATCTTAAAATGTAAATATTATATTGAAATATAATGGTAATGGGAGGTTATGGGTGGTTTTATAAAGGAAAAAAGAAAAATAGGAGGGTGGGAGGATGAACAAGACGTCGAATATCCCTAAACTTGGACGTCTTTATCTAACTCTTTATCTTCTGGCTGACAATTAGTACGTCGATGCCCTCGATAATTCAACGTCTCCTCTATATTTTTTAACCTGAGAAGTTATGAAGATAAGAAGTTTAGATTGTGAAAGACGTTCCTATAATTCTATTCAAAACTGGCTTCTCCATCGTCATCATCAAGAGGAAAAGAGAAGGTTGCTCGGGTTACAAGAAACGCAAGCCCATCTGGATGGATAAGTGATTGAGACACGCGAGCAAAGTTTTTATATTGGTCACATATCAAAAATGTAGTTCCTCACAAGTATCTGGACCTGCAATTGTTCAAGAATGAAGCGTTCCTTTTTCAAGAATGGATTGCATATCAAGGGCTTAATGATTTTGTGCAAATGAAAGGACATTGTTATCCAGATTTGGTAAAGGTTTTCTACACAAACCTAAGGGTTGTAAATGTGGTCATTCACTCAAGGGTCAAAGGTGTTAACATTACTATTGACGATAATTTTTGGTCAGATATTGCTGGATTAAAACCTGAAGGTTTGGATTCTCATATTCGTGATTTTGAGTCAAAGAGATTTTTAACAAAGAGAACTATATATATAAACTGCTTAAGATATCTAGGAAGGTACAGGGTGGATAAGCAGTACCTACATGATGGCTTAAACAAGGAGGAGAAAATGATTGCTTATGTCCTGACTTGGCTACTACTGCTTGGAAGATTGAACGAGGAGAGAATGTCAACAAAAGATGTATTTATGTTGAATGCTATCAAGACTAGAATCCCAACCAACTAGGTTGCGGTACTAAAACAACACATGATCGCTGCAGGAGATGATTATGCATGCATATTGCCATATGGAGTAAGAATTGTGTGCAAGAGGTCAGAAAAAATTGGTATACCAAGTCTGTCATCTATTGGGCTGAAAAAGACTGTGAATGGATGGTTCTTCATTGATGAGCAAACTGTTGGAAGTCCACCTACTCTTGATCAAGATCATACTGAAGATTCTAATGATGAAGATTCAATGGAATCTTCTTGCTAATTATTTTAGAACCTACTTTTCTATGTTTTTTGTTTTTTGTTTTGTAATCATGCTAGTAAGCAACCTATGGTTTCTGTATTTCTTTCGGTTTTAGATTGAAATGAAATGAATATTTTAATTTAGTAAACAATTTGTGAATTGTGAATGTTGATTGTGATGTATGTGGACTAACCCTTCACGTCATTAATTTGAAGTTAAGAGCTCCCCATTAATGCTCCCATCATACTTCAATTCCATTCACATCACTGCCCCGCTGCCTTCGACGTTCTATGAGAGGGGGAAAACAAAATATATCCAAATGTATGGTACATTTTGATCCAATGAAATGTACTTCATCGAAATGTACATTTTGATCCAAATGTACGTTAATTCCCAGCCGCATTCGATGTTAAAACATCATTCAGTGAAATAGTAATAAATATCTTTAGATTCATTTTAGATGATGTGTTTTAAGGGGGTATATGACGTCGTTTATCACATAAAATGGATGTGAACAATGAATAAACTCCAGGTCTTTGCATCACGGGTACTCAACATTCGACATCAACTATCTAAATTGATTCCAAATTTAAATTATCCTTAAGTTGCATCCTCTCTTAGAAAAAAGATAGCTCTGAAATCTAACAGAGGAGTGCAACTTATGGACAATTTAAAAAAGAATCATACAATTTTAAATGATGAAGTTGAACAACATTTTTATATAATTATCTTAGATCTTAAAATTGTTTCAGCATTAAACATATTGTGCACCATATTTCTTTTTACTAAGCACTTCCCTTTCAATAAGATATGTTAACCATTTTTGTACTACAAAAACATTTTGTTAACTTGAACTTGAAAGGGCTCCTTCATATGAAATGACGATGAATGAACCACTTTCAAGTTCAAGTTATCAAATTGCAATATGAAGAACAAAAATGCTTAGATATGTAAGGAAAAGAAAATGCAAAGGAGATAAAAAAACATGAATCCTAATATGTTCAATACAGAAATAGGAGGCAAGGATTATGTGAAATGCAAGCTATATTTATAGATGAACTGATGACGTACATCGTGTAATTATGCTTAGTAACTGCCATACTCCACCTTCTTGTATGAACGTCGAAGCTCTCCTGAATTCGACGTTCAAACATCATTCAATAAATTTCGTTTGATTCATTTAAAAACAAAATAACATCCCGCTCCCAAGAAATTGTCTACTTTTCAATCATCCGCGAAGAAGGGGAGATTTAGAGGGCTTGAAGTTAAAAAGTTTGATGTGCCACTCTATATTCATATAATTGCACTCTTAATTTTGCTAACTTAATATAATCGATTCTAAGTACTAAAGAATCGATTCAAAGCGTTAAAATTAAGAAATGTAAATGAGTTTTTAATGATTATTTGTGGTCATATTAATGACAACATGGCTTGATATTGATCACATGTTTGTTAAAATACTAAAAAGCGAAGAAATAATGCATGAGAGAGGTCAAATTTGTTTTGCTAATAATGTTAATCATAGTATTTTTTGATATCATAATCATTTATACTAATAACTAATTATAATTATTAAATTATTCAAAATAATTTATTTCAATGTGGCCAATAAACGTTTTTCTAAGAGTTTGTTTGATCTTTGATCGACTTTTTAAATTCGAGTTTTTTATAAACGCTTATGTGGTAGTCGTGATCGGTCCGTTTTAAATATACAGATTCATCTCTTTCATGTCCTGGCCCGTCCGTCTCGACTTTTTGTAAATTTTTTCTGGAGGTTCATAAGACAAAGATGGAAACACCACAATATAGGTATAAATGTTTAAGGCAACTTAAGAAACCCTAAAAGAAATATTTGCCACAAAGATGTTAATATTTGATAAGAATCAGAGTTGTAAACCAAGAACCAAAAGAATCCTCTCTCAACGTTGCAAATGCATATTTATGACTTCCAAAATGTCTACATATGTATTTCGTGTCCCTATATATAGGTATAAATGTTTAAGGCACCTAAGAAACCCTAAAAGAAATATTTTCCGCAAAGATGTTAATCTTTGATAAGAAAAATACAATTTATTTTATTTCCTATACTAATTATTATTCAGGAGACAGTCCTCTATCCTACCTTTGGCTCAGGCTGAGCCGTTTCGACCTTCAACTTATGTTAGTTTGTTTGTGTTAGCAAAATGATGAAGATGAAGTTTTGATGATGTCCAAATCAAGTCAAGAGAAATCAAGATTCAAGATGTTATGAAGACTTGTATTGCTATGGAAAGCTTTTGTAATAATTGTAGTTTAGTGTCTTGGACT
>JAHCHA010012850.1:46594-69160 GCA_027742795.1 Vigna hirtella
TTCGTATTAAAAACCCTCTTGGTTTGTTATTCCACGCTAACAATTCCACTGCAGCGATTCTAACAGTTTGGACCTTAAGTCTTAATCTCTGAACATTCATTTTGGGTCAACCAGTCTGTCTGACTATTGTCCATACACATTGTCTCTTCTCGACCTTTGACTTGGTGTGATGCATCTCTATTGTTAACTTGTCTAAATATTTTTTTTCTAACTGAGCTATCTCAATTTTTGTCCATGATATTCTATCTTAACCGTATATTAGTCAACTTTATTTTTTGTCAAACTTAAAGTATTATAATTTAAATATCAATCAAATTCTTTTAGTATAATCATACCTTTCTTTAGCCTTTAATTTTAATAAAATAAAAATATTTATTATGATTTTAATTATTGTGATCTATAGCTAAAACACAATTCTCATAAAATATTACTATTATTATTTTCCATATGAAATAAAATTAATATTTTAAAGAAACAAAATTTTATTCTCTTTAAATTTCACCGACCAATCGTTCTCATATTTTATAATATGTAAATATTACAAGATAAATTTAAACAAATTTATATAATATAAAAATAAAAAAAATTGTAAATCTTATCTTAAAATATAAAGGTAATAGTGGGTTATGGGAGGTTTATAAAGGAAAAAAGCACAGAAAATGACGGGAGGCTGAAGAAGAAAACCTCGAATATCCGTAACGTTGCATTTCTAATAGGAGGTTTATATTAAAATATAATGGTACTGGGAGGTTATGAGAGGTTTTAAAAAGGAAAAAAGAGGTGCGAGGATGAAGAAGAAAACGTTGTATATCCGCAGAATATGACGTATCCTTTGTCTTTTGTCAAACTCTTTGTCTTCTAGCTAACAATTAGTACGTACCAGCCTAGTAAAATTCGACGTTACCATTGTATATTTTAAAGTTCGAAGTTGAGAAGTTAAAAACTACTAGATTGTGAAAGGCGTTCCAAGAATTCTATCAAAACATGGCTTCTTCATCATCATCATCTAGAAGAAAAGAGAAGGTTGCTCGGGTTACAAGAAATGCAAACCCATCTGTTTGGATAAGTGAAGAAGGGATCCGAGGAAAGTTTTTATTCTGGAGAGTTATAAAATATGTAGTTCCTCACAAGTATCTGGACCTGCAATTGTTCAAGAAAGAAGGGTTTCTTTTTCAAGAATGGATTGCATATCAAGGGCTTACTGATTTTGTCCAGATGAAAGGAGATTGTTATCCAGATTTGGTATAGAGATTTCCTATACAAGCCTGAGGGTTGTAAATGGGGTCATTCACTCAAGAGTCAAAGGTGTTAACATTACTATTGACAATAATGTTTGGTTAGATATTGCTGGACTGAAAGCGGAAGGTTTGGATTCTCATATCCGTTATTCTGAGTCAAACAGAATGTGAACAAAAGATGTATTTCTGTTGAATTCTATCAATACTAGAATCCCAACCAACTGGGTTGCGGTACTAAAAGACCACATGATCGCTGTAGGAGATAAATATGCACACAAATTGCCATATGGAGTATTTATCAGCCAGGTGCTGACACTCCAAGGAGTAAATGTATCTCAAGAAGTCAGACTTGTGTGCAACAAGTCACAAGAAATTGGTATACTAAGTCTGTTTTCTATTGGGCAGGAAAGGACTGTGAATGGATGGTTTTTCAGAGATGAGCTAACTATTGGAAGTACACCTACTCCTGCTGCAGATCATACTGCCTTCATTCCATAAACTGATTTTGAGAAATATGTTGTTGATAAATTTAGGAAGAAGTCTAAAAGGGATGAGAGAGTTGAAGATACTCTTTTTAGATGGGAGAAGAAGGGAAATAAGAATGGCATTGGCTTTGAAATTGATGATTCTGATGATAAATCAACTAATGAAGATTGAATGGAATCTTCTTCGTAAGAATAGGGAGTACTTTTCTATGTGGATTTTTTTTTATATTTTGTAATCATGGCATTAAGTCACCTTTGTTTTTATGTACTACTTCGATTTTATTTTGAAATGAAATGAAGATTTATTTTAGTAAATGATATGTGAATTGTGAATGTTGATTGCATTGTATGTGGACTAACCCTCAGTCTAGTTGAGAAGAGAAGATTATGCAGTTCTGATATTGATAAAAAACTGATCACGGGATTAAAAGTGCAAATTTTAGTACACTACTAACTTGAATCGATTAAGGAAGAAGTAAAAAGAAAAAATTTCATGTCTAATTTTAAAGAAAAAAGAATCATAAGAGCGCCACATTTTGCTATTGGCAGAAGAAAAAAAACGTTCTATGGGAGGGAAGAAAAGAAAAAAGATCTGAAAGTATGGTACTTTTTGGCGGAATAACAAAACGTCGAATCCAACATAACTCGACGTTGTATTAATGATCTCGTGTTTAAAAGAAAAAACTAAAAAGAAATAAAAAGGTATAAACTTTTGGTTTCCAATACTAAGTCTAGAGCTCATAAAGGCTTGGAAAAGAACCTAAAGGAGGAATCGCACGAAGCTTGGGCATCCTGTCCGAGGCTTGAGCCTGGAAAAATCGATGTCCACCGCCCAGGCGCCCTCCAAGGCCGCTCGAGCGGCGGCCCCCTAAGCCTGGGCATCCAATTGAAGCTCAAGCCCTACATTAGGACCGTCCACCGCCTGGACGCCCTAAATAGGGCGTCTGAGTGTCGTGCGTTGCAGATCCGACCCAGTTTTTGTTTTGTTTTGACTCTTTTGGACCGGGCCCTGTTTCTACTCTTTTCCAACTTTATTTAAAGGACCCAGGTGCTCTAGGTTTTGTATCTCTGGCTATAGCAAAACAACAACGCACTCTTCTACTCTCTAAAAGCGGATCTGGAGGCGGGAGCTTCCTTTTCTTCTCTTCTACTCTCTTAAAGCTGGTTGGCATGAAGTCTCACGATTGCCACGTCTTAATGCAACAATTGTTACCAGTGGCTATTCGTGGAATTTTGCCCAAAAATGTTAGGCAGACCATAAACAGGTTGTGTTCATTTTTCTCGTCAATTTGTCGTAAAGTCATCGATCCTACAAAGTTCAATGAACTTCAAGGTGAGATTGTTATCATCTTATGTCAACTAGAGATGTTTTCCCCTCCATCTTTTTTTGATATCATGGTACATTTACTTATTCATTTGGTTAGAGAAATCAAGTTGTGCGGACCGGTATACTTAAGATGGATGTATCCTATTGAGCGTTATATGAAGATTTTGAAAGGGTACATTAAAAATCCGTACCGTCCGGAAGGTTCAATGATTGAAAGGTATATTGCTGAAGAAAGTATTGAGTTTTGTTCAGATTACATGACTTCAACAAATCCAATAGGAGTTCCTCGCACATCATGGTTGAATACATGTTCTACAAGTAAAAGCATTTGAGATGTGAATGTGGTGACCAAAGACTGCAAAGAATTGTTCTAAGCACATCTTTATATATTGACCAACACATATGAGGTGATCCCTTTTTTGGAAGCACACAAAGTCATTGTGAAGAATAAAAATCCAAAGACAATCAGAGAAATGACAGTTGATGGAGCATAACAGAACATTTATGTCTTGGTTCAAATCTGAAGTTGACAAAGAGCCACATTCTTCTCAAACTTTGTTGTGGCTTGCAAATGATTTAAATTTTGATGTCATATGTTGTACAAGTTATGAAATCAATAATTGCACATTCTATACGAAGACTTTGGATGATAAAAACACAATACAAAATAGTGAAGTTAGTATAGAAGCTGAGTCGCTCCAATTTTCCATATCAAAAGATCAAAATCTTGTACTTGGATCAATGAGATATTATTATATAATAGAAGAGATATGGGAGGTTGATGACACTAAGTTTTCTGTTCCATTGTTTAATTTTAAGTGGTTTGACAATAAGAGTGGTGTGAAATAGATGAATCGGGTATGACACTAGTTGATTTTCGAAAGGTGGGTTATCGAGACAACCGTTTATCATGGTACATCAAGCATCTCAAGTTTTTTATGTCACAGATCCTGTGTCTAATCATTGGTATGTCGCTCTTCAAGGCAAAAGACAAATTGAAGTTAACGAAGAACATCTGATTAATATTCATATTATTAACAACCATTCATTGAAAACAACGACATTTGGATGACTACCCTTTACTTGACGATGTACATGCAATTCGGTCAGATCATGGTGGGTATAGGAAGCTTGAGGAGAAAATCTTCAAGCAAACGACAGAATGTAGAGCATCATCTAAGGATGGAAACCCCTAGCCTCCTTCTCCACCTTCTCGGCATGAGAAGTGGAAGTTGGCTTGTTTAAGATCATTAGGGGACTACTCTTCTGAGACTGCACGACCAATATCTAAAAGAATTGTAAGTTATCACTATTCCTAAAACAATAATAGTTTCATTATACATACTACATTGAACTTTTTAAGGAATAATGCTGCTTTTTTATGTTACAGGACTCCTTGGTTGAGTAGAGCTCCCAAGGTCAACTAACTCTAAAAGGTCGCCAGGATATTCTTAACACTGCAATTAGACGACTTGAGCACCCTGGATGTGTGCATGCTGCTGGTACTAGAGTAGGCATTCGAGATTATTTTAGGAGTTCTTCACGTCAAACTTCATATGCATACAACAAAGAACAAGAATAAAGGCTGACACAAGAGATCTCAAAAAAGCTTAGGGCGGAGCTTAGGGCGGAGCTTAGGGCGGAGCTTAGGGCAAAGCTTAGGACAAAATTGTATGATGAAGTCACTACAGAAGTGACTGACAGAATTATTGATAAACAAATTTTTGATCCCAGAAAACGGAGTCAAAAACTTGATAAGACCTCGGCAAGTCTACCGAATTGTATAGTGTAATAATAAATGGTAAGACCAAGTATCGTTTCCCAAGAGACTAATTAAGACTCTAAAGAACACATTTTAGGGTTTTTGGATGCAATTGCAATAAAATAAACATGAATGCAATTTGATCAATTGAGGCTAAACACAATAATGAATGGATGAAGTTGATGATATTGTTGTTGGGTTTAAATTTCACCTAATTTACTCTCATGCATCTATGAATTCATCTTCTTCATTAATGTTAATGCCACTTTCTTATTTACCTTAAACCCAATGTCTCAGTGAAGAAAGCCTACTCTTAATTACTAGTTCACAATGTCTTGTCTCCCTAGCAATTAATCATGCATTACATTCGCACATAAGCTTAAAGGCAATCGATCCTCCTATTCCTACGTCTAGGTAATATTGCTTCCGGGAGAATTTTCCCAATTCTAGATTTCCCCTTATGTGTCCATATCGACAAAATCAATGATCATGCAATCGAATGAGTTAAACAAAACATGCATAGAGTGTAGAGGAAAAACCCTAACAATTAATGAAGTAAAACATATATAATCAAGAATCAATTCAATACATGAGAGTGTAAGAGGTTACATCTTTCCCAACAACAAAAAAGGTTTAGTTCTCCATCATCATGGAAGAGCTAGATGAACAATGGAATGAAAGAATGGAAGAGATAGAAAAACCCTAGAAAGAGAAGAGGAGAGCCATCACCATCTCCAAATCTACCCCAAAGGGGTGAAAAATGTGTTTCTGTGCTCAAGCCATCGAAAGAAACAATCCCTAAGACGTGCAAGTCCTTAAATAGAACATAAAAATAATAGAAAATAGGTCCAAGCCCATAAAAATAACAGAAAACAGGTCCAAGCCCAGTCGTCGACGCTCAGCGGTAGTTGCGACACTCAAAATTGGCGCTCAGCGCAACTTTTTCTACACTCTGGTTGACTTTTCTACACTCTGGTTGACTGATTGACTTTTCTGCATTTTGATTGACTTTTCTGCACTATGGTTGACTTTTCTGCATTTTGGTTGACTTTTCTGCATTCTGGTTGACTTTTCTACATTTCAACTATTCAGTACTTTAACTCTTCTTTCAAATCATTCCAATAGCCTAAAAAATCAAGGGAATCTAGCACAAAACCATTAAATTCAGCTTCAACTCTCTTATTCACAAAACTAAAGCAAAAACATGAGTTAAAGCAAGTTTCTAAGTCAGAAAGGGTGTTTTTAATATTAAAATTAAGTATAAAAATAACGGTTTTTCAACCGTTATCACTACAAAATTGTATGATGAAGTCACTACAGAAGTGAATGACAGAGTTACGCCCCAGTTCCAGTAGCAATTTGAGAGTTATGGGATGTGTCCGCAACCATCTCTAGTACAGGAACCTATTCTGCCTCCCATAGGTAAAATCAATAAACATTTATGTTTAATAATTTATTATTTTTATAATCTAAACTTTACTCTGACAAGGAGAAGCGGGAAAGGAAGTTGTTCAGCACCAGCCGTCCTAGGGGATGACATAGACGATGTTATTCCATGTCTGCTATACATTTTAGATGGTATCGGGACGATGTTGGTAGCTCTTGGAACAATGTTTAAGGCAACGATTGTTGTTCATGGTATGGAGCTATCAGAGGATGAGGTGAAGGTCTTAGTAGATGACATTATCATACCAGATGCCTCAGTTCCTCTGCCTACAGATGAGATTTTCACTGTGGCACAAGCATTCCAATCTTTTATCACTTGGCCTAAACACTTGGTTCGTTCGGTTTCTGATCCCCAGGTATGGACTTCTACTTTACACTTGTCAATTTTAAATTGTACATGTTATTGATGTCGAAACTTATCCTATTTTTCCATTTAACAAGAGACGAATGGACAAGAGAATATTTGTTTATCTGAGGACGATCTTGTTGGTGCATTGCAACAACTTTGTGACATCATTGGAGATGAGCCTATGAAGGTTGAATATGATGCTAATGTATTTGGGAGAGGCTCTGAGGTCCTAATATACCTGCATAGCCAAGATGTCAGGGAGTTTGTGTTGGGAAGAGAAGAGTTGAATATTACATTAATTTAGCTATGGATGATGTAAGTCTATGAGCAATTATTTATATAAAATTGATTTATATATCAAGTATACTTATATCAAAGGTAATTTTTTATTTTGGGTATATGTTTGGTGTTAGTAACAATTTGGGGTACAATGTTGTCTCTGGGTTCATTGATCCCCAAGTCATTCACGAAGCAAATGATTTTGACGACATCACAACATATCTCACCAGCAGATTTGGAAGCGGGAAGGAAGTATATTTTATTCCTTATATATCTGGGTAAGTGAATTTTGTTAACTTCATAAAGATCCATATGGGATTTTAATATATAACAATTAAGTTATTATCAATTTCAGGCACCATTGGCAACTACTTATTATTTTCGTACCGGAGAGCTATGCTTTGTGGTTCTGCTTATTGCACAAGTCTCCTCCCAAACATCTTAGATAACCAGTTGATTGGTAAGAACCTCAATGTTTGGACTTTCTTTCTTATATAAATGAATGTTAAAACTTTTTTTTATGTAGTTCTATTGCAGCACGTATGATGTTGGTTGGGAGATCAACTACTAACAGTAGGAAGCTTGCATGGGTTTCTCTCAAGGTTTGACATATGCTAAACCCGTACCTTCTTAATGTTTTTTTTTGTTTTAATGATTTTCACTAACTATTTACAACTGTGATGATATATTGTAGTGTAACAGACAGAGTGGGTCATATAAGTGCGGATACTATGTAATGTATTGGATGGCCCACATTATTTGTGCCAATATCACAAAAGACTAGGAAACGGTAATATTTAAATTTAATGAATTTTGATTTTCTCCAACATTAGGAATTCATATACACAAATTAATACCAGTTGTCTTGTGCAGAGATTAAAGACTCCTTCTCCACTTCTTGAGAAACCACTTACATTCCTGAGGAAGGCATTTGCAAAGCATTTAGTTAGATTATATAATAGTTAATAGTTATTAGATTTAAAATACATTAGAACATGTTGATTTATAGTTATAAGACTCTGTACATATGTTTTAAACATGATGTGAAGTAAATATTGAATATTGTGTTGAATTTGTGTTGTATATATTGAGTTTGATATGCAGGTCTGTTTTTGTAATAGTGGATATCACAAAAACATACCTGCTATTAAAAAAAATTGCAGGAGAATAGGCCTCGATTGTAGCCAAAACCGAGGTAAAAAGCCTACATTTGGCTTCGGTTCAACTACACCCAATGACATATGGTGCACGATAATTTATTTCAGAAAAGTTAAAAATAGTGCTTTGGCAGCAGTTCAAGCTAGAACTGTTGCCATAGGTCCAGGTTATTGCCTTAGTTCTACAGCAGCCAAGGCAATATCCTTCAACATATTACCTCGGTTGTAATCGAGGCCAAAAGTTCCCAACCTTTCTAACTCGTTTGTATATACCTCGTTTCGAAAACCGACGGTAATAACAATCATTGTCATTTTCCTTCATTGCATTAGTGTATTAGAGACTTGGCAAGTCTGTTTGTGTTTGCTTTCTTGAGTGCATTTAGTTGAAATTGTTTACCCTAGACACTTGAGAGAAATAGTGATAATGCATCTGTGAGACTCTGTCGCTTTTGATTTACCTTTTCAGCTGATTTATTATTTTTCCATATTTGGAATTGCTTGGATGATTTCCATGAGTATCTGCTTTCTTTGATAATTTGTGTGATGGATGTTGTGTACTCCTTTTCTCTTTTCAGGATTCATTGAGGATTGTGTAAATCAGTTACTTTTGGAAAATTTATTATGCACTCATTACTTTTGGAACTGAAATGTTAAAATCCTGAGAAAGATTCTCCATAAAAATCCTACACAAAAATGGCTTCATCTTCATCATCCAAATGCAACAAGAAGGTTTCCCGAACTACAAGAAACACAAGCCCAACTGGGTGGATAAGCAACGATGTTGCTCGAGACAGGTTTATGTACTAGAGAAGAATCAAGACATTTGTTCCTCATAAGTCACTCAACCCACTTCTATTCGTTTTATTTCCTTAGTGGCTTGCTCATCACAGACTTGCAGATTTTGTTCAGATGAAAGATGATTACTATCCTGAGTTGATTGAAGTGTTTTACAACAATCTCAAAGTCATCAATGGTGATATTCATTTGCGTATAAGGGATGTAGATATCATAGTCAATGATGATGTCTGGCTACTTGTTGCTAGACTCAAAGCTGAAGGATGTATGTCTCATGAGAAAGATTCTGAGTATAACAAAAGGACTTCAAAGAAGCGAATATATAAAGATTTCCTTAGATATCTTGGAAGGTACAGAAAAGGTAAATCGTTTCTATACAAAGGAATGGATAAGGAAGAAAAGACGTGTGCATATGTTCTTGCTTGGATACTGTTACCAGGAAGATATTTGCATGACAAAATGTCAACAGAGGATTTATTTCTATTGAATGCAATACAAAGAAGGATATTAACAAACTGGGTTGCTATCCTTAAAAATCATATGATTAACATTGAAATTAAAGATGAGCACAACCTACCATATGGAGTGTTCATCAACAAAGTCCTGAAACTAAATCAAGTAGTTCTCACTGGAGAAAACAGAGTTGTGTGCAATAGGACAAATGAGATTGGGAAGGCAATACTGACATGTATTGGTCTGAAGAAAATTACTGACGGCTGGAAATTTAGAGATGTTCAAAACCCAGTTAGAAGTCTGAATAAGACTGAAGAATGTTCTACTTCCTTCACTCCCAAGTTAGAATTTGAAACATACGTTGTAGAAAGATTTGAAAGAACTTTTAAAAAGACTGGGAAATTGGAAAAGTCTTTAGTACGGATGGAAAATAAAGTGAATAAGCTCATTAAGAACTATGTAGATAGCTCTTCGACATAAATGTTAGATGATACTGATGAGTCAAGTGAAGAGGAATTTATGGATGAATCTAACTCATGATAGGAGCTCTTAAAAGACTTAGTGCACTGGTACAAAAACAACGTATTACGTAGATTATTTTTGGCTTTTAACGACAAATTCAAGACCGACGTCATAGCGGGTGAAGTAAATTTTACGTCGAATATCACTGGGCGACGTTAATAGGACAATTTGACGTCGAGTGTATCGAGAATTGACGTAAGCCTAACGTGGATTTTGTGCAATGACGTGAGGTTGTCCATTAGTAAAGAGAATGACGTCCAATATTTGAATAAATATTTATATTTATAGTCATATTTGTCGTCTTATGTACGAGGGAAGTGACGTAAAGTTAACGTCGTTACGGAGATAACAAACATAATGTTCACGTTGAACTTCAAAGAGGACGTCAATTTTTGAGTCATATTTGAGTAAATATTTATAGTTAAAAGAATATTTGACGTCAAGTATAACGGATGGACGTAAGGTTAACGTCCAAGTTTTCGATATTGAACGTTACTGTGGATGTTTGAACGTCGAACGATTTATACTTCGACGTTACCTTTAGTGTTTTTTTTGAAATTTGATTCGGTTTAGCTCATTTAACCAAACCTGAAATACAGAAACCAGTTTTCCAATTCATATATACTCACAAAATTAATTAATTTAAACCATGCTATCATCATATCATCAATTCCAATTAAATAGTAAAACTAAAAGACGCTAATGCTATCATCAAAACTTAAAAGAACCCAATTTTTCATTCATCTATTCACAATATTAATCTATTCACAATAATCTATTAACAGTTTAAAAGCTGCACAAGTAAGCAAATGCTACTATCATGAAAGGAAAAACCTAAAGCTATAACTATTTAAAATATTTATTCAAACATCTTGCCCAATCCTCTATTATCGTCTTTATTACTGAAGTGGACAATGAAGAGGTAGTGTTGAACCGCTGCATAATCAAGGAAACTTTACTATTATATTCATTTTAATGTCCGCTGCATAATCAAGGAAACTTTACTATTATATTCATTTTAATGTCAAATGTTTATTGATATTTTAAGATTTTCAAATGTAAATTTCTACATCTGTCCATTCCCCTCTGATTTCTGCTCGGATGATTGCGTTTATCCATGACATGATATAATAGCCACATGCCTAGGAATCATTATGCTTATTACACTAAACATGTGAAAGAACTTAGTCAAATGTAATGGCTTAAATTTGACTACGAAAATTAAAGGTTAAAGATCAACGAATTCCAACCTTAGGATATACAATTTCAAGTTGTTGTCCTCTGGTCCTAGTCATAACTCTAAACAAATTTGAAACATTTTGAAACATTAGAAACATAAGTTAATATATTAATATCATAAAAAATTGATAAGAATGAATGTAATACTTACGTTTGTATCAAGGACTTCAACTTCGCTTTAATCTTCCTATGAAGAGAACAAAACCATAAAACTTGTGTTTTTTTTGGAATGATCACCATGAGTTGCCAATGGCCCCTATAAATGTGCCTAAGGCCTCATCCACGAATTGGATTTCAGATGTAGGCACTAACACTCGAGGCTGGGGTCTCTTGGATCATCAATCATTACCCGCGCGTGAGTGGGCAATAAAGGAGCACCATGAATGGTCTGGCCTCCAGGATCATCTATAGGGGCTGATGACAAATTTATGAACACCGAAAAACGGCGCCAAAAACTTGTTTAACAATCGGCAAGTGTGACCGAATCGTAGCAAGTAATAAAACTAGGTAAGACCAAGTATCGTTTTCCCAAAGGACTCACGGCCTATTTTAGCTATATGATTTATTGATTATTTGAGACTTGAGAACAAATTGATTGTAGGTTTAAATGCAAAAGACAGTAATTAAATATGTATGCATGAATTTGATCAATGGAAAAAAACATAATACAGACACTTCAATGAATTAGATGGATGACTATGTTGTTGGGGTTATCAATTTCATCTTATCCACTCTCATATACTTTTAGGAATTCATCATTCTTTTCATCAATGTTAATGCCACTCTCTAAATCACCTTGCAAGAAGGCCTATCCTTAATTACGAGTTCATACAATTCCTAGCATTCCTAGTAATTAATTCTTAAGTGCAGAAGCTTAACGGCAACCAATATGCTATTGGGAGAAATTCCTCATATCTACATTTCCCCGTACGTTCCCATATCAACAAAATCACTAATCATGGCAATGAATGAGTTAAACAAAGCAAGCTTTACGCAAAGAGGAAAAACCCTAACTAATGATGAAAGAAAGCATAAGTCTTAAACATAAGATGTTAAAACAAATTCCATATTTGAGAGTTTCAAAAGACTACATTGATTCCCCAACAACAATACAATGTTTAGTTCACCATATTCATGGTGAAGCTAGATGAATAATAATGAAAGAATCAAAGATAAAACCCTAGAAAGATGAAGAGGTAGCCTGAGAATCCAAGATCTTCCTTCAAGGGGTGGAAAAGTGAGTGTTTGTTTTGTCTCATCCCTCTTAGCACACAATACAGAAACAGAGCTCTGCTGACAGTAATATCAGAAACATGCGAACAAGGCTAGATGTTGGCATGAGAAAATGCCATCCAGTATTTTGCTAAAGGAGTCAGATCAACTCTCTTGATATTCAGAACAACACCATTCCTATTTCTCTGAAAGTGCCCTCCAGGCACACAAAGCACGCTCTCCACATCAACAAAGTTTTCTCCTTCTTCCATACGCAGAGCAAACTGACACTACTCACCAGCCCAGTCTGTATTTAAGAACATGTTAACGACATCATGATCATAGCAAATGGTGTGTCCTCTAACATCGCTCATATATTCTTCAGTGGGATAATCACCCAACCGCCTTGCACTGGTGTAAAACTCTTTTACCACTACTATGTTAGCTGGTGCAGGATAAGTGGCTAGTCTCTCCCAATTCTTGTTCTTCAATTGCTCTCCAAACTGTGGAGCAAAATCAAGTATCAACCCAACTTTCCTTTCCATCAGTAGCCTTCTATCTTGGACAATATTGAAATGGCGCTCATGTTTGCGGGAAAGGAACTTACTGGAATAGGGCTGCTCTAGTTCCTTTTCCTTCCTCTTTGATCCCAAGGTCTTGATTCTCTTGCCCGATGAGGAGGTCATCCCTACATCAAACACAGTTCACAAAACCACAAGAAACATCATTAAGCATTAGTAAACCCAAACAACTCCCTAAAACCATTCCTATCACCGTTAAAGGCAAACAAAACCCCTCAATGCAACCTGAAAAGAGAACCAGCAAGCAAAATAGACTCAAAACACCATTCTGCAAAAATCGCGCTTAGGGGAAATTTTTGCTGAGCGGCGGTTCTGCAGATTTTTCAAAATCACCCAAAAATGCTTATAATCTCTACCCACATTGATTCTTCCTAGTTCCAGACCCAAATCAAGCATTTTAATCGGTCCAAACAGTGATTAATTCATCTAATCATGCATAAAAATACAAATCCCTAAATAATCATGCTTAGACAACCATGTTCATACCAATTTATGCTTTCAAAAACCATATAATGTAAAATGCTTGTACTTACTTGGGTGGAGATGCTAAATATGTGTAGAATGCTCTAGGAAAGTGAAAAAATCAGCCCCTAACAGCAATGCTCTCACACAACCCAAACTTGGATGGAAACTTGATGCAAAAATGGTTGAAAGAGAGGTTTTATGAAGGGGGAAGAAGGGAAAAGTGGAGAGAACTCTTTGGAGAGTGCTTGAGAGTGTGTGGAAAGAGGGAGATCTGATAGTGGTGGCCAAGACGCACCCTAGGGTATAAAAATGACCTAATGGGCCAAATCTCGCTGAGCCCAATTAAAACAAGACCAGTCAGCAAAATTGCAACGTTCGCGCTCAACGGTAATTACCGCTGAGCGGTATTCACGGCACTAAGTCTCCTTCTTCCTAGCTTGCCCTAGGTGTCCTTTACCAATGCCTCTTACTTACCCAATACATTTTTAGTCTCTCACATCACTCAAACATTCAATCCCTATAATGCAACTAGAGCAAAACCAACACAAACAAACAAAGATATATTCAATCAACTGGGTTGTATCCCAGGTAACGCCTTTTTAACGTCACGAGCCTGACCCAAAATCCTCCAGCACCCTTCAGTAGGTAAAATCTTTCTTCATCTTCACACAAATTTTCTTTCTCTTTTCTCTCTCAACCACTTCTCTTTCTTTCTCTACATCTTTGTCTTTTTCACTCAACTCTTCTTTTTTCTTTTTCTTTTCTCTCTATCTTTTTCTCATCTAAAGTCTTGTCACTTCCAGTGATAATGGCTTGACATTCCTCCTTAGGGTTAACTTTAGTATCAACCCCAAAATCTTCCAATCTCTCAATTACGTGACCAATCTGCATCTCCATCCTTTTGAATGATGC
This sequence comes from Vigna hirtella, assembly GCA_027742795.1. NCBI lineage: Eukaryota > Viridiplantae > Streptophyta > Magnoliopsida > Fabales > Fabaceae > Vigna > Vigna hirtella. The sequence goes on from JAHCHA010012850.1 coordinate 60,817, forward strand.
TTTAATACTTTTTTGAGTGGAGATGGACTCTTGCATAAATTGTTGAAGGGCGTCATCCATCTTTGCCATTCTTTCTGAGAGAGAGCTTTGTTGCTACCAATGTTGTGTTGGTAGTCTCTCAAATTGTCCGGCAGCTTGCCCAAATTGACTTTGATCCATGCTTGAGTCAGATTCCCTCCAGTGGTTGAGATTACCTTGGTAGAATTGAGTGCCCATATAGTTAAATTCTTGTCCAAATTGCATCTTGCAAGCATTAGGCACAAAACCCTACAAAACATTTTGATGAGAGGGTCGCACCTCCCACAAAAGTTGAACATATAAGAATGCAGTATAGTGCTAGGAAGTGACTCCTAGGTCGTCTCTCAAGGACCAAATTTGGTTCAGTCTCAGATCAAACACGTAGTGGGGGGGGGTTTGTGAAAGTGTTTTTGTGATTGTAAATGAACTAAATTGAAATTGGAAATTAAATACAACCAAACATAATTGAAAACATTGAAATAAATGCAGAAAGCATGAAGTACAAATGACCGAACGGTTCTACATTGAGACCGAACAGTCTCTAAAGGAAGTGAGGAAATTGAAAATACGGGAAGATAAAGAAGCCGAACATAATAGACAACATTAAAGTGAATGAAAACAGTAAATTGAAACACTTAAAACCCCTTGGAATAAAGCGAAATACAAAAGTGCATGAATCCATCTCAATGCAACGAGTAAGCTAAATATCAAAAGCAGTTCATCAGGGACATGACACCAAGAAAATGCGTTTGAACAGTTAACTTAAATAAGTGAATAAGCTGCTGTAATATAAAATTCGTGTTGCACCGTCTTTCCATCGAGGCCTTGACATATTCAACTAATTAAATGAGCTCCTTCTAAAAGAAAAATGAATGTCCCACATATGCTTCTCCTAGACGTCCATCCCGAGGTTGTGCCTTTCTCCATGCCAAGTAATCACCTCATGGAACACTCTTCCAGCACCTAATCACCGTAATGCTTTTTAAAAGAAAGTAACATCCAATGTGCCGCCTCTGCTTCAAATTGAAATCAGCGCATTCCATTCTTTAAAAACAATTAAAAAAAATGAATTCTCCTACTAATGAAGTTGGACGTGACAGCCACAAATTCGCTCCTTTCCATGAATCAGCGTGACAAGCAAAGTTGAGTTGTCTGCTTCTCTCCAATGTGCTTCTGCTTCCAACTTTAAAACGACAACCAAACCAATTAAATGTGCAGCTGTGTGCTTAATCTCTAGCAAGGAAAAGGAATAAAATCACTGCCTCCCAACCCGTGTGCACCGTCCTCTCCAGCAAAGAAAAGAAATGAGCTTCTAAATTAATTCCTAGACCGTGACACCTCACCATTAACGTGTTGTTGCCCCTCTTTCTTTCAAACACCATCCCTTTTCTAAGAAAGAAAAATGAAAGCTTTCGTGCTGCTGGAAATAAACTTAAGGAAACACATATATGCGTCAAGTAGTAAACGAATGCACAATGCAACTTGGAAATGAATTATTCAATGCAGAAAAAAAAAGGGCTGAACGCACAAATCAGCAATGCAGAAGTTAGAAATGAAATTGTAAAATCTTAAAATCCATCTTTCGTGATGAATAGAAATGAAGATAATATATGAAATCAGCGTGTTGTCTTTTTTTTTAAAAGCAAAGCAAAAAGGAAAGAAAATATGAGTGCACCGCTACAGAAAAATGTGTCACCATTGTCCAATTGAAATCAGCGCATGCTCCAAAAGTAAATAGCCTTCATCTTTTCTAAGAAAATAATAAAAATTCCAAGACGTAACCTTGCTGAAGTAAGTTATGTGCACCACCCAAAATCCATCACCGTGTGAGTCTTTTTTTTCTCGCTGGCCGTCAACCCTCTTCCTAATGTCTATGTGCGTCTTTCATTCTACAAACTGTAATGGCGTGAATACACTCCCCCGTTCTTACATCTCAAAGAAACGTTCAAAGTAAAAGCCAAAAAAAGAATCTGCGAGAGTGGCGGCTGGTTCACACTTCCTTTTCCATCCAGCTCCACGGGTCTCCTTCTTGCTGGACCGTGTGAAGGCCTCTTTGCTTTGTGGGCCGCGCTGGACTCTCCTCTCCGTGGTGCCAAGCTGGACCGCTTCTTCATGCTGCTGCCAAGCTGGATGGGAGCTGCCCCTTGGATGCTGCTGCCCGCGTGCTTTTTAATTTGCTAGGTGCACCCCTTCACTAAATGAAAGTGAAGTTTCTTTTCTCGGTGGCAGCTTCACTTTTTCTAAGCACACATGTGTTTTCTTCTACTTTTTTTTTCTTTTAGCCAAACCAAACAGCATATTCCAGCTCAAGTCTCCACGGATCAGCACATCTTTTTCTATTCAACACAAAATAAATCAATGCAACCATATTAGAACACTCAAACAGTAATCACTGGACTGACATAGGGGAGTAAAATAATTACTGGGAACAGTACAGAACTAATTTGAACAAAGTAAAAACTATACGTGAAAATAGACATCTAGACGAAACTATGAAAAAAAATTGCATGGAAAACGGATAAGAATTGAACTCAAACGAGGACACACAAGTTGACACAACATTCACGCAGCACTGTGCGAAAATTGAAATGACTGAAATGCATTAGGCTCAATTGCCATTTCTCATTTAACCTTCAAATGTCCCAAATTGTATCTCCAAATTTTCCTTGTAAAATAATTAGCTCAGATAATTCAAATTAGTTAAAATAAGAATTTCCGATCAAATTTAGCACAATTAGGAAAAATAGGATAATATTGTACATTCAAGCACAATTCTTTGATTAAATCCGGTACAATAAACTAAGTGAAATCAATAAAATATTGATTCATCACATTTGTTAGCACAAAAAGATAAAAACAATAAAAAGATAAAAAGATAAAATAAAAAGATAACAATAAAGTCAAAGCTAATCAATAATCAAACAAATACAATAGTTAAACCACGAGTCCCCGGCAACGGCCCCAAAAACTTGTTAACACTTTGGCAAGTGTACTGAATCGTATCAAGTAATAATAAAATGGTAAGACCAAGTATCGTTTCCCAAAGGACTCACGGCCTAGACAGTTATGTGATTTCTTGATTAAATTAGACTTGTGAACAAAATCATTGTGTTTGAATTGTGAAAAATAAACATGATTGCAAGTTTTGAACAATTGGATTGAAAGAAGCAAAAGAGATTGATGTAAGATATGTAATGATGATGATGTTGTTGGGGTTTTCGACTTATCCTATCCACTCTCATGAATTCATGAATTCATTTTTCTTCATTAATGTTAATGCCACTTTCTAATTTACCTTAAACCCGATGTCTCGGTGAAGAAATCCTACTCCTAATCACTAGTTGACAATGTCTTGTCTCCCAAGCAATTATTCATGCATTACATTCGCACAGAAGCTTAAAGGCAATCGATCCTCCTATTGCTATGTCTAGGTAATATTGTTTCCGGAAGAATTTCTCCAGTTCTAGATTTACCTATATGTGTCCATATAGATAACATCAATGATCATGCAATTGAATGAGTTAAAAAAATCATGCATAGAGCGTAGAAGATAAACCCTAACAATTAATGAAGCAAAACATATAAAATATAGAACCAAATCAATACATGAGAGTTTCAAAGGATTACATCGGTTCCCCAACAACAATGGAGGTTTAGTTCACCATAAACATGGTGAAACTAGATGAAAATATTGAAAATAATGAAAGATAGAACCCTAAAAGGTGAAGATCGTAGCTTCGACATCTAAAACCAGCCTCAAGGGGTGGAAGGAGTGTGATTTCGCCTCTTTCTGTCCAAAGATACCAACCCTAGGTCGACTAAACCCTTATATAGTTTATTACAAAATACCGAAAATAGGCCCAAGCCCAATTAAATGGTGCGCAATGGCAGTTTGGCGCTCAACAATAAGTGTAGTTCTTCAGAATGCCGCTCAGCGGTAAAAGTTACGCTCGGCGGTGACTACGGCTCTTCTTTTGTGCACTTTTACTTCCTTTCCTGAGTCCAGCTCCTTACTACTTCAACTTCTTTCATCTAATTCATCTTAATTCCTGCCAAAAAAAGGAAAACCAAGCATAAAACCCATTCAACTCTCTTATTTCCAAAACTTAAGCAAAAGCATGATTTCAAGCTAGTTTGTAAGTCATAAAGGTTGTTTTTAATGTGAAAATTAAGTATAAAAATAACGGTTTTTCAACCATTATCAAGGAACAAAAATGCTTCGAAATATAAGAAAAAGAAAATATAAAGGATATAAAAACAATGAATCCTAAAATGTTCAACAGAGAAACAGGAGGGCAGGGATTAAGCGAAATTTAAGCTATATTTATAGATGAAATGATGACATTAGACTGTCTAAGAAATCGACGTACATTATTGATCGGGCTGTCGCGGCCCATAAAAATTTGATGTGCAAATAAGAATGCAGTATAGATTAAGAAGTGACTCCTAGGTCGTCTCTCAAGGCCAAATGTGGTTCGAGACTTAGGTCAAACACGCAGTGGGGGGTTTTGAAATTGTTTTTTGCAAGGAAAATTAAACTAAATTAAAACTTGAAATTGAATAAAGATGTAAGTAGAATTGGAAACATTGAATTAAATGTGGAAAACAGTAAAGCCGAACGGTTTTTCACGAGGCCGAACGGTCCTCCTAACAAGGCTGAACGGCTCCAACAACAAGTGTGTTAGAGACCGAACGGTTCTGACGAAGAGACCGATCGGTGTTAAAGTAGTAAGCGAATGGAAATGAAAATGGAAAACTAAGTTCAGCCGAACGGTTTTAAGTAAACAAGTTAAGAACTGATCGGTCTAAATGTAGTGACCGATCGGTATCAACCCAGCAGTAGTGAGATGTAGAAAAAACGCAAAATGCACACATAATTGTTGGTAGAAACGAAACATCACACCAGAAATGAAACTAACACAGTAGAACGTGAAGTTGGAAACTATAAAATTCACAAGCAAAACAGTAAAACGAATTGGAAGTTGGAATGAAAGCAAGGATGAGATTCAAATTGCAAAAATGAAGACAGTTGGAATCTAAAGTTCGAAAAGGGAAACTACAGCAGAAACGAAATTGCAATAAGAATGACAAGCAGAAATGAAATTGGAATTAAACACAATTCGAATTAAACGGAAATCATTCAATACATAAAGATTGAAATGAAACAAAATCCTAAACCTCCCCAAAGGGGAGGAGGAAGAAGAAGTTCCCAAGAATAGAAAACTGAGTGGCGGTTGGGAGACCCTAGAGAAATATGCTTTTAGGGTTTTATATAAACCAAAAGACCAAAAATGCCCTTCTAATGGGCTTGTCCTACAAAATGACCTACAATTGGGCCCAAAGTCCTAAGCTTTGACCCAATCACCTTCTAAAACGAAATTAAACTACACCATTGAAGTGGCCACCCTCTTGAAGTCATAGAATATGCTTCCAACATTGTTGCTGAATTCCTATGGTTACTACATCTGAGTGTTCGGTCCTTAAGGGCTCAGGCAGATCGGATAAGCATTGTTCTGCAGGTTCACGAACTAATGCGCATTCAATATAAGACTGTTCTGTAGTTATCCATAGACCGTTCGGTGTAGTCATGCAGACTGGTTCAGGGAAACTCATGCATTAAGGCTATGTTGTTCGGTTCAACAGTTGAGCTCGGGTTCCACAGACCGTTGGGTTATGTAGTGCTCGGTCAAGACGTTCAGTTTGTAGTGCTCGGCCATTTAGTTTAGTCGCGCTCGGCCAAAGTCCTTTACCGTTCGGTTGAACAAGTACTCATGCAGGTCAGGAACTGGTGATCGGTGCAGACTTTATAAGACTGTTCGGTCATGCACTGCCAGACCGTTCGGTCATTCATTCATGGATCATTTAGGTGCAGTCTTCATCAGACTGTTCGGCATTGGCCTTTGACAGATCGTTCGGTCAGACCTTTAACAGACCGTTCGAACCTTCTTTTTTCTCTAACTTTCAAACAGTAATTGTCCTGCACATAATGATTGAAATAATTAAGCCCAAATAAATCAAATTAATTAAAGGTTTAATCCTTTTCGACATCCCTATTTATGTACGAATGTCTCAATTGGGTCCTCGTTTTTTAAAGTGTATCAAAATGGTCCTTAATTTTGAAAATTGATATCAATTGAGTCCTTTCCGTTAAGTTGGGTGGACGGCGTTAAAAAAATTGATGAGTGGATGCTGAGATGACGAACGGACGCTCGTCCACCAGCGAACGAACGCTCGTCCATCAGCGAACGAACGCTCGTCGACCACCGAACGAACGGTCGTCCAGTGTGGAACGAACGGTCGTCCAGCAGTAAGAGGTCGACGAGCGTTCGTTCTCTGGTGGACGAGCGTTCGTTCTCTGGTGGACGAGCGTTCGTTTGCTGGTGGACGAGCGTTCGTTCGTCATCTCAGCATCCACTCATCAATTTTTTTAACGCCGTCCAGCCAACTTAACGGAAAGGACTTAATTGATATCAATTTTCAAAATTAAGGACCATTTTGATACACTTTAAAAAACGAGGACCCAATTGAGACATTCGTACATAAATAGGGATGTCGAAAAGGATTAAACCTTAATTAAAATAAGAATTAGTCTTGAAATTAAGCCCAAATAGTGAAAATGACATAAAAGTGGAGAATTAAACACACATCACTAACAAAATATGGTGCGAAAAGCTAAGTGTATAATGAAGAATGGTGATTCATCAATTATATCATGAATAATGCTTAGCAACTGCCACAGTCCCTCATCTGTAGCCACGTCACATCCCAGCCGCAGTTGACGTTCAAACATCATTCAGTGGAAAGTAGTACATCTCTTTTGATTCATATAAGAACTAATTGACGTCCAGCCCCCAACAAAAGACGTGAAAAACATCGTTGGAAATAGCACACCATTAATGTCCCACTACTCCAAAGAGTCGGACGTGTTATCGAATGATTAAAAATTAAAAAGAAAAAAATATTAAAAATTAGATGATCTACTCAAGAAAATTAAATCATTATACAAGTAGTACATCGTGTAATTATGATTAGTAACTGCCACATTGTATGAACGTCAAAGCCTCACCGAATTCGACGTTCAAAATCATTCACTGAAAAAGTAAAAAAAATTTTTGGATTCTGATATGAACTCCTTGCTGACTAAAAGAAGACATTTCTATGATGAATAATGATATAGGACTTCTTCGATCACAAATATTTGACACAATCTCCAGACTTTTTCATTGAATGCACTCAACATTCGACGTCAATAATATCAACTTAATTTGTATTGCAATTGTTTGCACCATAACAACTAATTGACGTCCAGACCCCAACAAAATACGTTAAAAACATTGTTGGAAACAACACACAATTAATGTCCCACTACTCCACAGACTCGGACGTGCTATTGAATGATTAAACATTAAAAATAAAAAAAATATTAAAAATTAGATGATCCACGGACGAAAATTAAATCATTATAAAAGCAATACATCGTGTATTTATGATTAATTGTTTGAACGTCGAAGCCCCACCGAATTCGATGATAACAGTTGAAAAACTGTTATTTTCATGCTTTAAATTGATATTAAAAGCAACCTTTAACACTCAGAAACTAGCTTGGAATCATGCTTTTGGTCATATTTTTAGAAATAAGAGAGTTGGACAGGTTTATGCTTGATTTCAGTATTTTATGCAGGTTTTAAGGTGAATTTGATGAAAGAAGTGAAGAAGGATAAAGATGGAATCAGAAAAGAACTCAAAATGTGCAAAAGAAGAGATGCCGCAATTTTTAGATCTGAAATAATTATGTAAAAATGTTGTTCAACTTCATCATTTAACTATGTATGAATCCTTTAAAAAAATTGTCTTGGAGTTGTCTTCTACCATTAGATTTCAAAGCTATTTGATTTCTTATTGTGGAAACAACTGCAACACAAATTAAATTTATAAAGTTGACGTCGAATGTTGAGTGCATTCAATGTGAAACACTGGAGATTGTGTCAAATATTTGTGCTCAATGACGTCCTATATCATTATTCATCGTAGAAATGTCTACGTTTAGTCAACAAGGAGTTCATAAGAATCCAAAGAGATTTTTTACTTTGTTAGTGAATGATTTTTGAACGTCGAATGATGACAATGATGGTATCAGAGGGGGTATTTTTCGAAGAGTATAGCGCAGCGGAATTAAAAATCAGAGAGCGGAAAGCGTATTCGATCACAATTAAACTTAATTTGGTCCTTTTAGTAAAAATAATTTTCTTTCAGAAAATTAATCAAACAGTTGATAGACGTAAAATAAAATGAGTGTAGGGAATAAGAAGATCAACACAGAATTTTT
>JAHCHA010012850.1:69170-82922 GCA_027742795.1 Vigna hirtella
CATCAAAACACATCTTCAGGTTTTACCAATACTCCTTATTGGTAACAGACAAATTTATGAACACCGAAAAAACGGCGCCAAAAACTTGTTTAACCCTCGGCAAGTGTGACCGAATCGTATCAAGTAATAAACTTGGTAAGACCAAGTATCGTTCTCCCAAAGGACTCACGTCCTAGTTAGTTATATGATTTCTTGATTATTTAAGACTTAAGAACAAATTGTTATAAATTTCGAATGCAAAAGACAAAAGTAAATATGTATGCATGTGATGATCAATGGGAAAGAAGACCGCAAACACTGAACAAATTAGATGGATGAGTATGTTGTTGGGGTAATCAATTTCATCTTATCCACTCTCATATATTTTAGGAATTCATCATTCTTTTCATCAATGTTAATACCACTCTCTAAATCACCTTGCGAAGAAAGCCTATCCTTAATTACGAGTTCATGCAATTACTATCATCCCTAATAATTAATTCTGAAGCACAGAAACTTAAAGGCAACCAACCTTCATATCCCTATGTCTAGGCAATATGTTATTGGGAGAATTTCCCCGGATCTAGATTTCCCCGTATGTGTCCATGTCGACAAAATCAATAATCATGACATCGAATGAGTTAAACAATGCATGCTTTGAGCAAAGAAGAAAAACCCTAACTAATGATGAAAGAAAGCATGTATCATAAATATGATGTTAAAACACAAAATTCCATATATAAGAGCTTCAAAAGATTACATTGATTCCCCAACAACAATATAAAGTTTAGTTTACCATATTCATGGTGAAACTAGATGAACAATAATGGAAGAATGGAAGAGATAGAAAAACCCTAGAAAGAAAAGAGGAGAGTCGTCACCATCTCCAATTCTACCCCCAAGGGTGAAAAGTGTGTTTTGCGTCTTCTCCAACCAAAGATACAAACCCTAGGACGTCCTAAAGCTTATATATTATTCTAAAAAATACAGAAAATTAGGCCCAAGCCCATAAAAGTAACAGAAAACCGGTCCAAGCCCATTTAGAATGGCGTTCAGCAGTATTTTACCGTTGAGCGGTATTAGTGCATGATCCATTTTGCCCACAGCTGTTGTTTTTCCCCTCAGCGGTGATTTTGGCACCTAAAAAGTTTCGCTCAGCGCAAAATTACCGCTCAGTGCCACTCGGTCGCAACTTTTTCTGCATTCTGGTTGACTGGTTGACTTTTTTGTTTCTGGTTGACTTTTCAGCATTCCAATCATTCGGTACTTCAATTCTTCTTTCAAATCATTCAATTAGCCTACAAAATCAAGGGAATCTTGCACAAAACCATTAAATTCACCTTCAACTCTCTTATTCACAAAACTAAAGCAAAAATATGAGTTCAAGCTAGTTTCTAAGTCTTAAAGGTTGCTTTTGGTATATATTTTAAGCATAAAAATAACGGTTTTTCAACCGTTATCAGTTATTTTAAGAGAAAACATCAAATGGTTTGGGACTGGGACGTTGTTTTTAAACATAACGTCAAATTTTTCTTATATTCGACGTGAAATTTATTTATTGAATGTAAAAACAAAACACAGTCTCACTGTTTGTTCGCGATTCCATTTCTGCTTGAACTTTCTTCTTGGTGGACGACTGCGATAAAGAAAGAAGGTTATTTTTAAGTCGTTTTTGTCTTTGTAATGTCATTTGGTTCTCATTTCTATGGTTGGCCGATTGTTTTTCGTTTATCTTTACGTTGTTTTTCGTTTCATCATCTTCTCTAGTGACACCATTTGAAGTATGTTTTTTTTTCTTAAAATACTCTTACGTATGATGTATGTGCTCGTGTTTGTGTTGTGTTTGTCGATTCTGGACGTATGATATCTATATGTATAACGATACTATGATAGTGTTTTTTCCTTCAACGTATGATATTTGTGTTCGTTCGTTGTCAGCGAACTTCGTCATCTTCTCCTGTGACACCATTCCAAGTTTGGTTTCTTTTTTCCTTTAATATCTCTTACATATGATATATGTGTTGGTGTTCGATTCTCGACGTATGATATATGTATAGCGATAGATATTTGTGTTCGTGTACATATACTATGATAGTTTATTTTTTTTTCCTGCAACGTATGATAGGTATTTATTTTTGTTTCTCTACGTAAGTTAGTTTTTTTTCCGTGGATTCTTTTGTTTTAGTGTAATAGTATGGATCGAAGCTGGATTCATCAGCGTTGTATTACTGAAGAATATGAGCGAGGGGTTTCTGAGTTCATACAATATGTTACAGAACACGCAAAACCAATGAACGGGGCATATTTTTGCCCTTGTGTTCGTTGTCTCAATCAAGTATATGAAGACTTGGACAACATCCGTGATCATCTATTCATCTATGGAATAATGAGAAGTTATATAGTTTGGACTTGGCATGGGGAAGTATTTTATAAGCCAACAACTTTAAGAGGTTCGGATTACGTCGACGAATGGATGATTGATCATTTAGACGAAATGGTACGTGACGTTGGCGAAGAAAATTTTGGAAGAGCTCATTTATACGATAGTCTTAAGAACAATTCGAAGCAAGAGTTGTATCCAGGATCCATCAGTTTTACAAGGTTATCGGCTACTTTGAAATTGTTTTGTTTGAAAGCAAGAAACAAATAGAGATCAGTATGATTCAATGAAGATGTGTCCGACGTGTGGTTCATCACGATTTAAGAAGAAACTTGATGGAAAAAGCGATGAACACAATAAAGGTCCATCGGCTAAGGTCATGTGGTATTTACCTATAGTACCTAGGTTGAAACGATTGTTTTCTGTTAAAGAAGATGCAAAGAATCTTATGTGGCACGTTGATGGAAGAAAATGTGATAATCTTCTTCGACACCTAGCTGATTCCCCACAATGGAAGAACATTGATGGCACATTTCCCGAATTTAGTGCAGAGTTGAGAAACTTAAGACTTGCACTTGCTACCGATGGTATGAATCCTTATGGCAACTTAAGTAGCAAACATAGTTCATGGCAGGTTATTTTGATGATTTACAATCTATATTCTATGTTGTGCATGAAGAGAAAATACATGATGTTGTCTATGATGATATCGGGTCCTAGACAACCTGGAAATGACATTGATGTTTATCTAAAACCGTTAATAGACGATTTAAAAATGTTATGGGAAGAGGGGTCGATTCATATTCAGAAGAAAACTTTTGTTTGCGTGCAATGTTGTTTTGCACCATAAATGATTTCCCAGCATATGGAAACTTAAGTGGTTACAGTGTTAAAGGTCATTTTGTATGTCCGATTTGTGAAGAAAATACTAGTTATCTTCAACTGAAGCATGGGCAGAAAACTGTGTACACAAGACACCGAAGATTCCTTCCTTGAAATCACCCTTACCGTAGATTGAAAAAAGCGTTTAATGGAAGTCCTAAGGATGATGTAGTGTGCAAAACACGTAATAGGGAAAGAGTATACGACCAGGTAAGGAACATTGATGTTGTCTTCGAAAAACATAAAAAGAAGACCGTTGAGAAAAACATTTGGAAAAAGAGATCAATATTCTTTAATCTTCCATATTGGTGTAAACTTGATGTGTGACATTGCAGAGACATGATGCATGTTGAAAAAAATGGATGTGATAGTGTTGTTGGGACTTTACTAAACGTTAAAGGAAAGACAAAAGATGGACTGAAAGCACGACAAGACTTGGTTGACATGGGAATCCATTCTGAGTTACATCCCTGATGACAAATTTATGAACACTGAAAAACGGCAGAGTGACCGAATCGTATCAAGTAATAAAACAAGGTAAGACCAAGTATCGTTTTCCCAAAGGACTCACGGCCTAGTTTAGTTATATGATTTCTTGATTATTTGAGACTTGAGAACAAATTAACTTTAGGTTTAGATGGAAAAGACAATAAATAAATATGTATGCATGAATTTGATCAATGGTGAAAAACAGAATACAAACACTTCAATGAAATAGATGGATGAGTATGTTGTTGGGGGTTATCAATTTCATCTTATCCACTCTCATATACTTTAGGAATTCATCATTCTTTTCATCAATGTTAATGCCACTCTCTAAATCACCTTGCAAGAAGGCCTATCCTTAATTACGAGTTCATACAATTCCTAGCATTCCTAATAATTAGTTCTTAAGTGCAGGAGCTTAACGGCAACCAATATGCTATTGGGAGAAATTCCCCGAATCTAGATTTCCCCGTACGTTCCCATATCGACAAAATCAATAATCATAGCAATGAATTAGTTAAACAAAGCAAGCATTACGCAAAGAGGAAAAACCCTAACTAATGATGAAAGAAAACATAAGTCTTAAAAATAAGATGTTAAAACAAATTCCATATATGAGAGTTTCACAAGACTACATTGATTCCCCAACAACAATACAAGGTTTAGTTCACCATATTCATGGTGAAGCTAGATGAATAATAATGAAAGAATGAAGGATAAAACCCTAGAAAGAGGATGAGGTAGCCTGAGCATCGAAGATCTTCCTTCAAAGGGTTGGAAAAGAGAGTGTTTGTTTCGTCTCTGCCAAAGATACAAACCCTAGGATGTCCTAAAGCTTATATACTATTCTAAAAATATAGAAAAATTAGGCCCAAGCCCATAAAAGTGCCCCTCAGCGGTAAACTACCGCTCATCAGTAAGTGCGTGAGTTGTTTTCTTCCCTTCAGCGGCATTTTCACCCCTCAGTGGATCCAATGTGAGCTTCTGAGTGCCGCTCAACGGTAAACTACCGCTGAGCGGTAACTTCGACTTCTCTTTTTGGACCTTTTGATGTCTTTTCTGATTCCATTCCTATCCTTCTTCACTTCTTTCACCAAATTCACCTTAAAACCTGCATAAAACACTGAAATCAAGCATAAACCTGTCCAGCTCTCTTATTTCTGAAAATATAACCAAAAACACAATTTCAAGCTAGTTTCTAAGTGTTAAAGGTTGCTTTTAGTATCAATTTTAAGCATGAAAATAACAGTTTTTCAACTGTTATCACAACCCCAAACTTAGAACTTTGCTTGTCCTCAAGCAAACAACATGTAACTCAATTTTCTACCAATCAATACAATGGTTCGCTTCATTCAAGAATCCTATTTTCAAGATAAGTAAAACTTCAATAAAACTCATGACAAAGATTTCAATCAAGACATGCACATGCTTTGGTGTTCACAAAGTCACTTAAAATCCAAGAAATGCTATTTTTTATGAATGATCAATCAACTAAGCATGGATGTTCATGTGCTCATGGAATATTTCCTCACTAGGTAAAGTGTTTCACTCAAACACAAGTGTATAAGAGGTAATCACTCATTCACTCCACTATCACAATGTCACATGAATTGACTTTGCCTTTCATTTAACCACAATCAAATACATTCACAAGTATGCATCATCACAAGGACTTTTCAATGGCTTATAACGTGGCTGGGCTAACAAGAAAATTGGTTTTTCTAGATCACAAAACCCTTGAGTTAAGAGAATCATATCAACACAATCATTCTTATTTATTCCCAACTTTCTTTTGCATTGAGCTTTACTTTTTCTTTTCTTTTCTTTCTCTTTTCACATTCTTATTTCTTAGCTCTTAGCTCAATGCTTTCCTTTTTCTTTTTCACAATTTCCCAACAACCCCAAACTTGAAAATTTATTAATACCACAGAAGATTTTCTACTTAACTCAAGGTAAAGCTTTTCAATAAGGGTTTTCAAATTATGTTCAAGGCTAAAGGTTCAAAGGATAGAACACAAAGTGTTCTCTTTTAGTGGGCTAACTTCATGAATTTGGCCAAAAAAAAGGGTTACCAACAAATGGCCTTGATCATATGATGCAAAACAAGCAATTGCTTCAATCATAGAAAACCTGGGCAAAATCATTCATGCTCTTAAAGTAATAGCATTCAATCATAACAACTCTGGAGCTCAAAACCTCACATATAAGCTCATTCACATTTGACATATATGACGAGAGGGTCGCGCCTCTCGCAAAAATTGAGCCTTAAAAGAAATGCAGTATAGACTAGGAAGTGACTCCTAGGTCGTCTCTCAAGGACCAATATTGTCGTTCAGTCTCAGATTTACACACGAAGTGGGGGGGGTTTGTTGGTGTTTTTGAATGCGAATAAATTAAAATGAACTAGAATTTAAATAAGACAACTGAATTTAAAACACATTGAAATAAATTTTAATATAGTAAAAACTGAACGGTAAAAGACGGTAAAAACGGAACAGTAAATATTCAGAAACCGGTAAAATAAAAGAGAAAGTAAAAATAAAAACACTAAACTGAAAATGAAATTCATCGCAGATTGAAAACTTAAATTAAAATTCTTGAACATTGAAGATAAAAGTAAAACTGAGTAAACTGATCCAAATACTATAACACACTACAAGCTTTTGCAAGAACCGAAATCTACATTTGTGCACTGTTTGGGAAAATGGAGAATCAGAGAGAGCTCTGGAAGAGAAGAACCGAGACCCCTTCCAGGCCTCAAGGCCGTGTGCCCCTCTGGAACTCTCTGAGACTCTCCTCTACTAAGACTCCTTTCTAGTTGGAACTCTGGAAAAACTCTCTGGGACTTCTCCTGGAAGAGAGACTCCTCTCCCAGGCCGTCTACCCTCTGCCTACTCTGAAACCTTTCTTTATAGCCAAAATTCGGTCCTACTCCCGTGTACATTCCTTCTTTCCAGCATTTTGTTTTGTCTCTAACTAGCAGAGGGAATTTCTTCCAGCAAATTTCTGACCTTGGACGTGAGAAAAGATAGTGCGGGCCCTCCATTTTGCCAACTAATCTTGTCTTCTTCTTCAATACCATTCCAGCCGTGGGCTCCCTTCTCCATTCCTTCTATCTTCTTTCCTTTGGACGCTTCTTCTTCATTTGCTGGACTCCAGATGAAGGCATTTTCCCTGCTGGACCGTGGGAGGCTGCGCGTGTTGCTGGATGTTGGACTTGTGTATAACCAGCTTGGATGTGAAGACCGTGAGCTTCTTCCTCAAGGACGTGGCTTCTCCAAACTGGACACCTGCTGGACGGAGATGTTGTCCTGTTGGAACGCTGCAGTGCTGCTGTGACAGAGAAGCCAGCTGCTCACCGTGATTTCTCCTGGAAGATGAGCGTGTTGGACTGTGGCTGTTCCAACGCTGAATCTGCTTCAGCTGTTGTCCCCGATGATCTCCATCTTTCTTAGCATTTTGGAATCCCATGTGAACGTGACAGTGGTGCCCCTTCTCCATATGTTTGATGTCTACATTCAACCGTGGTCCTTATTGTATCGTGCTTTTTCAATCTTTAAGAATAATATTCCCTTTGGCAGCCCATAATTTTGTCCTGCATGCTTTTCTATTTGGATTTGGACCGTGCACATTTTGCCAAGCAAACTAAATGCTGAATCAAAACCGTGAGTGGTGTGTGCTTTTTCAGAAATGTAAATTCTCTTTGTAAGATTGGTATGGCCGTGGCATTTACTTAGAAAATGTGGCAGCAGATTTGCTATCTTCCAGCTATAAAACCGTGACACCACCTCTCCAACTACAAACAAAAAATATTCCACTCCTAAGTTTCCACATAAACACATAAAATAAATCAATGCAATACAGCTTCTTCCAAGCACAATGTGTGAATGTTTTTCCAAATGTCCCAAATTGTATTTCCAAAATTTTCCTATAATTATTAATGCACATAATTAGCTCAGATAATTCAAATTAATTAAAATAAGAATTTCCGATTAAATTACGCACAATTAACGAAAACAGAATAATACCGGACATTTAAGTACAATTCTCTGATTAATTCTAGTACAATAAACTAAGTGAAGTGAGGAAAATATTGGTTCATCAATATACATCCTGCTTAATCTCACAATCACAATCACAACATCATGCATTTGTTCACAAAGCTTGTGAATCACATGTATAAGCATTTAATGTGCACATCTCAACATCAATCAATCTCAAAGCATCATCAAGCATTACTTATCGAACCATCACAATCATAAGCAAACCATCATAACAGACAAAGTTTCCAATTGAGTACATCAAACCCTATTCTAAAAACAAAAATACGTACAGAACACTGGGTTGCCTCCCAGTAAGTGCTTGTTTAACGTCACGAGCCTGACCCAAAATTTCAGGGATCAACCAACTGCAGCACTGTGGACAAGTGTTGCACTTCTCCCCCTAAATAAGGCTTGAGACGTTGACTATTCATCACCCAACTTTTCTGTGGATCATCAGCAGCTGGATTAAATATTTCAATTGCTCCATGCGGGTGCACTCCTTTTACTACAAATGGTCATGACCATTTTGTCTTCAATTTCCCAGGGAATATCTTCAATCTTGAATTGAATAATAGTACCTGTTGTCCTGGATTAAAAACTTTATTCACCAACTTTCTGTCATGATAAAATTTTATCTTATCTTTATAAGCCTTGGATGAATCATATGCATGTAATCGCATTTCTTCAAGCTCCAAAATCTGCCTTCTGCGTGTGCCTTGAGTTTCATAAGGATCAAAATTCAAGAATTTTAAAGCCCACAACGCTTTATGCTCCAACTCTACTGGCAAATGACATGCTTTCCCATAGACCAATTGAAACGGTGAGAGTCCCATAGACGTCTTCATTGCCGTCCTATCTGCTCCAATCTTGAACAAATAAGAATTATCCTAGACAAACTGCTTAGCATCATGCAAAAATTCTTTGTTGCCAAGTTAAATCTTCTAGCATGACCCTCGCAGCTTTGAAATTAGCCATATCAGCAAACCATGGCCTCTGCTGAATATACATAAGTGCTTCATCTGAAAAAGATTCCCAGATCTCTGGTTCTGTGCTAGTAACCTTCTTGTTGACTAACCGTGACAAATGATCAGCAATCAAGTTCTCACTCCCTTTCTTATCACGGATCTCCACATCAAATTCTTGCAAAAGTAGTACCCATCGAATCAGACGTGGCTTAGTATCTGACTTTGTCAACAAGTATTTGATAGTTGCATGATCTGTATAGATAATCACCTTAGACCCAATAAGATAAGGTCTAAATTTCTCTAGAACATAAACGATAGCTAGAAATTCTTTTTCTGTGGTAGCATAATTCAACTGAGCATCATTAAGAACTTTGCTGGCATAATAAATTGGATGAAAAATCCGCTCTGTTCGCTGGCCAAGAACAACTCCTATTGCATAATCACTTGCATCACACATTAGCTCAAAATTTTTATTCCAATCAGGAGCTACAATTACTGGTGTTGACATTAATTTGCTCTTCGATATGTTGAAAGCTTTCAAACATTCTTCATTCATCCCAAAAGACGCATCCTTCATAAGAAGATTACTCAACGGTTTAGCAATTTTTGAGAAATCTTTAATGAATCTTCTATAAAATCTAGCATGACCTAGAAAACTCCTGATCCCCCTTACATTTGTTGGTGGAGGCAATTTCTCAATGATTTCCACTTTGGCTTTATCTACCTCAATCCCTTTAGCAGAAATTTTATGTCCCAACACAATTCCTTCCTTTACTATAAAATGACATTTCTCCCAATTAAGAACAAGATTTGTCTGAACACATCTTTTAAGAACATTATCCAAATTCGCCAAACACCTTTGGAAAGAATTTCCAAAGATTGAAAAATCATCCATGAAGACTTCAATACACTTTTCTAAAAGATATGCAAAAATCACCTACATTCACCTTTGAAAAGTAGCTGGAGCATTACATAATCCAAATGGCATCTTTCTATAGGCAAAAATACCAAAAGGACAAGTAAAGGTTGTCTTCTCTTGGTCTTTTGGATCTACCACAATTTGATTGTATCCAGAATATCCATCTAGGAAGCAATAGAAAGCTTGACCTGCTAATCTTTCTAACATCTGGTCCATGAAAGGAAGAGGAAAATGATCCTTCCTAGTTGCTTTATTTAACTTTTTGTAATCAATGCACATTCGCCACCCATTAACTGTCCGAGTGGGAATAAGTTCATTCTTATCATTGTGAATTACTGTCATTCCGCCTTTCTTTGGTTTTTTTACTTTGACTTCTTCTTCCTTATCAATGATTTCAAACTTTGCATCCTCCTCTAGAATTTTTTTCAATGTTTCCAAGTCCATCAGACATTCTGCAATTAATTTATCTTCTCCTTCATTTAAATCTTCACAAACATCAATAAGAGTTTTCTCTAATGGAGAAACATGTCGCACCATCCTTTCTTGTATCCCACAAATTTCATCAAGTTCGTCAAATTGGAAACATGCTTTATCATCATTTGGATATGTCATGGCTTTAAATACATCAAAGGTAACTTCTTCATCATGAACTCTCAATTTAAGCTTGCCATTCTCCACATCAATTAAAACTCTAGGAGTCTTCATAAAAGGTATCCCCAAAATGAGAGGTACATCATTGTTTCCTTCCATCTCCATTACAATAAAATCTACTAGGAATACAAACTTGTCAACCTTCACTAACACGTCTTCCATCACTCCACATGGATATTTAAGAGATCTATCTGCCAATTGAAGAGCCATTCTGGTAGGTTTGATTTCCAAACCCTCAATTGTTTTACACATGGATAGCGGCATTAAATTAATGCTAGCTCCTAAATCAATCAATGCTCTTCCAACTTCCAAGTCTCTTATGGTACATGGAATAGTAAAGCTTCCTGGATCTTTAAACTTAGGAGGTAATTTCTGTATGATTGCATTGCAGTTACCCTGTACCTTGATAGTTTTCTTCTCAATGTGTTTGTTTTTCTTTGTAAGCAGTTCCTTAAAAAATTTTGCATATGATGGCATCTGTTGCAATGCTTCAGAGAATGGTATAATGATCTCCAGCTTTTTAAACAACTCCATGAATCTTTCCCACTGTTTTTTGTTCTCCTTCTTTGAATAACTCTTTGGATAAGGAAATGGTTTTTCAAACTCTCTTTCTTTTTCTCTCTTATCTCTCTCTTCTCTTTCTTTTTTTCTTTCTTCTCATCTTCTTCTTCTTCCTTTTTTTTTCTCAACTCTTTCTTTCCACTCACATGTTTCTTTTTCACTCTCATTTTCTTTCCCCTCTCTTTCTTTTTTTCTCTCCTCTAACACCTTACCACTTCTGGTAACAACAGTTTTACACTCCTTTCTGATATTCCCATTTTTCATCTTGTCAGTTATTCGCTCAATATGGATCTTCATATTTTTAAATGCAAATTCCACATTCTTACAGTAAGATGCATTCGTCTTCAAGAACTTTTGGAAAGTCTCGTCAAGTTTTGTTGTCTTCTCAGATGGAGTATATTGCGTTTGCCATTTTTGCTGTTGCCATTGAACCATTGAAACCTTTTGTATTTCTTATGGTAATTGAGAAAGTTTCACAATTACTTCTTCCAACTGTTGAGCAATAATTTTATTTTGAATAAGCAAAGCATCATTTGATTATAGCAACTCTTTCTGACTAGGATATCCTCTTTCACTGTTCAGTTTATTGTCACTAGTAGCCATATTTTCAATGATTTTTGTAGCTTCCTCTGGAGTTTTCCATTTGATGTTTCCTCCTGTTGAGGCGTCAAGCATCATCTTAGTTTGTGAACCAAGACCTCCAAGGAAAGTTAGGACTACTTCCACTTCTTCAAATCCATGCGTGGGAGTCTTTCGTAATAAGCTTTTATATCTGTCCCATGCATGACCCAGTGATTCCTCCATGCCTTGCTTGAATGATGAAATCTCTTGCTTTCCTTTATTCACCTTTGATTGTGGAAAGTATTTGTTTAGGAACTTTGTCATCACTACTTCCCACTCTGTAAAGCTTCCCTCTGGAAAAGAATTTAACCAAAGCTTAGCATTGCCTCCTAATGAGAATGGAAACAAGCTAAGTTTGATTGCTTCATCCGGCACCCTATTTATTTTCACCATGTTGCAGATCTCATTAAATGTTGTGAGGTGCTCATATGGGCTTTCGTGAGACAACCCATTGAATTGATTACTTTTCACTAGTTGGATCAATGCTGGTTTGACCTCCATGTTGGCTGCATTGACTCTTGGTCTTGCTATGCTGTTAAAATGCTGAGGTCCAACTATATTCGTGCAATTTGCAAGAGTTCTTCTGATATTATTATTCTCCACGTTCTCAGTGCTATGGTCAGAACCTTGTGGTGATGGTTGCAACAGAGTTTCCGGAGGAGGGAAAAGTTCTCTAGATGTACGGATTCTTCTCCTCCGTCTACTCTCGTCTAAACCTTCAAGAAGAGATTATGTAGTTTTCTTGCTCGTGGTTCGGATTGCCTAGAAGAATTGGTTAGCACAAACAGATATAAAAGAAGATATAAAATTCAGAGATAAGAAAAATAAAAACAGAAAAATAAAATAAAATAAAATAAAAAACCGAAAAACAAAAACAGAAAATAAAAACAAAAATTCAAATTTCAAAATTCAAGTCAAAGATAATCAATAATCACACAAATGAACTAGTTAAACCACGAGTCCCCGGCAACAGCGCCAAAAACTTGATGACAAATTTATGAACACCGAAAAACGGCGCCACAAACTTGTTTAACAATCAGCAAGTGTGACCGAATCGTATCAAGTAATAAAACAAGGTAAGACCAAGTATCGTTTTCCCAAAGGACTCATGGCCTAGTTTAGTTATATGATTTCTTGATTATTTGAGACTTGAGAACAAATTGATTTTAGGTTTAGATGCAAAAGACAGTAAATAAATATGTATGCATGAATTTGATCAATGGAGAAAAATAGAATACAAACACTTCAATGAAATAGATGGATGAGTATGTTGTTGGGGGTTATCAATTTCATCTTATCCACTCTCATATACTTTAGGAATTCATCATTCTTTTCATCAATGTTAATGCCACTCTCTAAATCACCTTGCAAGAAGGTCTATCCTTAATTACGAGTTCATACAATTCCTAGCATTCCTAGTAATTAGTTCTTAAGTGCAGGAGCTTAACGGCAACCAATATGCTATTGGGAGAAATTCCTCGGATCCAGATTTCCCCGTACGTTCCCATGTCGACAAAATCAATAATCATAACAATGAATGAGTTAAACAAAGCAAGCATTACGTAAAGAGGAAAAACCCTAACTAATGATGAAAGAAAGCATAAGTCTTAAAAATAAGATGTTAAAACAAATTCCATATATGAGAGTTTCACAAGACTACATTCAATCCCCAACAACAATACAAGGTTTAGTTCACCATATTCATGGTGTAGCTAGATGAATAATAATGAAAGAATTAAGGATAAAACCCTAGAAAGAGGATGAGGTAGCCTGAGCATCGAAGATCTTCCTTCAAAGGGGTGGAAAAGAGAGTGTTTGCTTCGTCTCTGCCAAAGATACAAACCCTAGGACGTCCTAAAGCTTATATACTATTCTAAAAATACAGAAAAATTAGGCCCAAGCCCATAAAAGTGCCACTCAGCGGTAAGGGCGTGAGTTGTTTTCTTCCCCTCAGCGGCATTTTTACCCCTCAACGGATCCAACGTGACCTCCTGAGTGCCGCTCAGTGGTAAACTGCCGCTCAGTGGTAACTTCGACTTCTCTTTTTGCACTTTTTGATGTCTTTTCTGATTCCATTCCTATCCTTCTTCACTTCTTTCACCAAATTCACCTTAAAACCTGCATAAAACACTGAAATGAAGCATAAACCTGCATAAAATATAACCAAAAACATGATTTCAAGCTAGTTTCTAAGTGTTAAAGGTTGCTTTTAGTATCAATTTTAAGCATGAAAATAACAGTTGAAAAACTGTTATTTTCATGCTT
>JAHCHA010012851.1:0-23337 GCA_027742795.1 Vigna hirtella
CTTTGATCCATGCTTGAGTGAGGTTCCCACCAGTGGTTGAGATTACTTTGGTAGAATTGAGTGCCCATATAGTTAAATTCTTGTCTGAATTGCATCCTGCAAGCATTAGGCACAAAACCCTAGAAATAATTGTTAGCACAAAAAGATAGAAAATAGAAGAAATAATCAAAGGATATAATTGAAAAGATAAGAAGATAGGAAATAAAAACAGAAAATATAAACCGAAAATAATAACAAAAAAAATAAAAAATAAAAACAGAAAAACCGAATAAAAATAGAAAATAAGAACAGAAAAACAAAATTCAAAACAAGTCAAAAATAATCAAAAATCACACAAATAGACTAGTTAAACCACGAGTCCCTGGCAACGGTGCCAAAAACTTGATGAACAAATCTTCAATCCCCGAAAACGGAGTCAAAAACTTGTTAACCCTCGGCAAGTGTAACCGAATCGTATCAAGTAATAAACCTGGTAAGACCAAGTATCGTTCTCCCAAAGGACTCACGACCTAGACAGTTGTGTGATTTTGTTGATTAATTAAGACTTGTGAACAAATTGTTGTAAATATGGATGCATGTGATGATCAATGGGCAAGAAGAAACAAAACATGTGAATTGAAATATATGGATGAATATGTTGTTGGGGTTTATCAATTTCATCCTATCCACTCTCTTGTATTTAGGAATTCATCAGTCTTTTCATTAATGTTAATGCCACTTTCTAAATTACTTTAAACCCCGATGTCTCGGCGAAGAAAGCCTAATCATAATCACTAGTTTACAATGTCTTGTCTCCCTAACAATTATTCATGCATTATAATGAACAGAAGCTTAAAGGCAACCAACTATTATACTCATATGTCTAGGTTTGTAATATATTGTTCAAAGAATTCCCCAGATCGTGATTTGTAAGATATCTCTCAATAACAATCCTAGGGAGAGAAGAGGAGAGTTGTCACATCCCCAAATCGTCCAACCTTAGGAGTACGAAATCTCCTAATACTTACAAATCATAAGATTTATGCCATACATGAATAAAACATCACAAGCATTTGAGCAAAGAAGAATATCTCTAACAATTAATGAAAGAAAGCATGTATCATAAAAATGATCTTGAAGAACAAATTCCATACAAGACAGTTTCTAAGGATTTACATTGATTCCCCAACAACAAAATAAGTTTAGTTCTCCATCGTCATGGAAGAACTAGATGAACAATGGAATGAAAGAATGGAAGAGATAGAAAAACCCGAGAAAGAGAAGAGGAGAGTCGTCACCATCTCCAATTCCACCCCCAAGGGGTGAAAAGTGTGTTTCTGCTTCGTTCCAACCAAATATGCAAACCCTAGAACGTCCTAAAGCTTATATACTATTCTAAAAAATACAGAAAAGTAGGCCCAAGTCCAGAAAAGTGTCGCTCAGCGGTTTTTACTGCTCAGCGCCACTCGGTTTTTACTGCTCAGCGCCACTCGGTCGCACCCTAGAACCTCAGTTTTTCCCCTCAGCGGTGATTTCGGCACTTGAAAACTGGCGCTCAGCAGAAATTACTGCTCAGCGCCACTCGGTCGCAACTTTTTCTGCACTCTGGTTGACTTTTCTGCATTCTGGTTGACTGGTTGACTTTTCTGCATTCCAATCATTCGGTACTTCAACTCTTCTTTCAAACCATTCAATTAGCCTACAAAATCAAGGGAATCTAGCGCAAAACCATTAAATTCACCTTCAACTCTCTTATTTCCAACAATTCAACAAAATCATGAGTTCAAGCTAATTTCTAAGTCATAAAGGTTGTAATTGACGTCAATTTTAAGTATAAAAATAATAGTTTTTCAACTATTATCAATGATATGGGGAGTAACATGAAGGCTAACGCTAGAGAGGAGTGCACAGCTGTTATCACTAAAAGTGGCAAGGTTTTAGATGAGAGAAAAATAGAGAGAAAAGAAGAAGAAAGTTTGAGCGAAAAAGAGAAAGATGTAGAGAAAGAAGATGAAGAGAGTGAATAAAAGAAATAGAAGAAGAGAGTGAAGAAAAGAAAAAAAGAGAGGAAGAAGATGAGAGAAAAATAGAGAGAAAAGAAAAAGAAAGTTTGAGTGAAAAAGATAAAGATGTACAGTAAAAGAAAGAAAAAGAAGAGAGTGAGAGAAAAGAAAAGTTGAGGGAAGAAAAGGAAGAGGATGAGAGAAAAATATAGAGAAAAGAAAAAGAAAGTCTGAAGGAAAAAGATAGGGAAGAAAAGAAAAAGGGAGAGAAGGAGGATGAGAGAAAAAAAAAGAATCATATGAAAAATCCCTTCCTCACCCAAAGAAGTATCATAGGAAGGAAAAGGAAAAACAGTTTGTGCTTTTCATGGAAATATTCAAGAAATTGGAGGTTAAAGTTCCTATGATTGGAACACTACAACAGGTTCCTGGTTATATTAAATTCCTAAAAAAATTCAACAAAAAGAAAAAATATCCAGAAAAGGGAACAATTGAGGCACAGGGCAATTGCAGTGGTTCAAGCTAGTGACGTTAAAGAAGCGCTTGTTGGGAGGCAACCCAGTCTTTGAATTTTTATTATCTTTTTTTTTTTTTTTTTTTAATTTTTTTTTTTTTTTTTTTAATTTAGTTGTGTGGTTTGGATTTGATTTTGTTTTTTTGTGTTTGAATTTTTTTTAGGTTTATGTTGCTTCTGATGGCAGTAATGACATCATCTACTGATCGATGCTTCTACAACATCTACTAATGAATGTTGCTATGAAGAGCATGATGAATGACAACATCTACTAACGAATGCTACTATGGAAAAGGACGGTGACTAGACATCTACTGATGGATGTTAGGTGATTATGCATCTACTGATGGATGCCGATAAAGATGAGAAAGATAGGTGTCTACTAAGGGATACCAATGAAGATAAGAAATATTAGCATCTACTGATGTATGCTATGTGATTAGACATCTAATGATGGATGTTACTGACAGCATCTACTAATGGATGTTATGATGATGAAGACTGGGTCAAGCTAGTGACGTTAAAGAAGCGCTTACTAGGAGGCAACCCAACTTTCTAAACATTTCCTTGTCATTATTTGTTTTGTTTTTGTACTCTGCTTGAAAGAATTATTCTGCTTTGATTCAACTGTGATTGTTTTGTTATGATTATTGCTTTATGAGATTCTAGTGTATTGATTGATGTTGAGATGATGCATGATGTGATAATATACAGGTGATGGCTCACAATGTATGAAGCAGGTGCTTGAGGTAAAACTTGATTGAGATAATAAGCAGGATGTTTTTCTAAATTCTGGAACTTGAGAGTTTACCTATGTGAGAATTGGGCTTCAGAGTTGTTGTAAATAATTGCTATTACTTTGGAAGAATGAATGATTTTGCCCAAATTTTCTGTGATTGAACTACTTGCTTGCAGGTTTCATATGATCAAGGCCATCTTTTGTTATCCCTTATTCTTTTAGCCTTCACATGAACTTTTGCTAACTGAAAATAGAATAAATTTGTTCTACCCTTTGAACCTTAAGCCTTATGCATGTTTTGAAAACCCTTTGTGAAAATATTTACCTTGAGTTAAGTTGAGAACATTTGCGAGGTACTGAAAAAGGTTCTAGCAACCCCACTTTTCTAGGCAGTGAGCAATTTAAAAGCAAAAGCAATTGAAAAGCAAAAATCAAACGAAAAGAAAATGAAAAAAGAAAAGAAAAATGAAAAGAAAAGCTCATTGCAAGGGAAAAGGTTGGGAATAAGAAAAAGTTCTTCTTGAAAAGAGAACCTATATGTAATTGTAAATTCATAAATATCTCTCTTAACTCAAGGATTTTGCATTCCTAAAAGCCATGTTTCTTCTTAGCCCAGCCAAGTTATGAGCCAAGAAAAGCCCTTGTGATGAAAACCTGCTTATGAGTATGTTTGATTTTGGTTAAATGAAAGACAAAATTAATTTGTGTGACATTGTGATAGCAAAGTGAAAGAAACACCAACACCTGTGAGTTGAGTGATACACTTTTGAGTGCTTGAGTGAAACACTTTCTTTGGTGAGGAATAGTTCTCTGAATTTCTGATTGCATCTCTACTTGGTTGATTGATCATTCTTCAAGATAGCATTTGTTGAAAGTGTATGAGCATCACAATGATTTTGATTGAATTAAGGCATCTACGCATCTTGACTAAGATCTTTATGCTGAATTGATAAAAGTGATTTCTTGTCTTGGAAGGAAAAGCTTTTGAAAAATGTTGAGTCATTGTAGTGATTATACTGAAAAGCTGAGTTACATTCTGTTTTGCTTGAGGACAAGCAAAGTTTAAGTTTGGGGTTGTGATAACGGTTTAAAATACTGTTGTCTGTGATGTAATTTTGATACTAAATGCACCCTTTTTGACTTAGAAATTTGCTTTAACTCATGTTCTTGCTTTAGTTTTGTGAATAAGAGAGTTGAGGTTATACTTAATGATTTTATCACTAAATTCCCTTGATTTTGTAGGCTATTGGAATTATTTGAAGGAAGAGTTAAAGTACCAAATAATTGGAATGCAGAAAAGTCGACCAGAGTGCAGAAAAGTCAACCAGTGCAGAAAAGTCAACCAGAGTGCAGAAAAGTCAACCTTGTGAGCCTTGGGCGCCCTGTTTGGAGACTTGGGCGCCAGAAATCGACGTCCACTACCCGGGCGCCTGAGCGTTGTGCATCGTGGATTAGGCCCAGTTTTTGCTCTGTTTCGGCTCTTTTGGACCAGACCCTGTTTCTACTCTTTTCCGACTCTATTTAAAGGATCCCGACACTCTAGGTTTGGTATCTCTGGCTGGAGCAACACAACAGCACACTCTTCTACCCTTTAAAGGCAAATCTGGAGGCGGGAGCTTCCTCTTCTACTTTTAGGGTTTCACTATCTCATGCTTTTCCATTGTTCATCTAGTTTCTCCATGTCTATGGGAAACTAAACTCTATTTCTTGTTGGGGAATGATGTAACCTTGTGAACTCTCATGTATTTGAATTAATTCTTAATTTATATGCTTTATTCATTAATTCTTAGGGAATTCATTTGTTTGAATGCTTACTCTAATTAACTCATTTAGTAGCATGATTTATGAATTGCATGAGCGATGGGAGGTTCATTACAATTCAGGTTCTTGTTGAATTCTCCCAAGGGTAATATTGCTCAAGGATGAGGGTATGAGTACTTGGTCGTCTTAAGCTCTTGATCTTCAGACTTAATTTTCTAGGAACGCTAGGAATTGCACGAACTAGGAATTAACGCAGACTTATTGCGCTAAGGGATCGGGTTCTAACTAATTTAGTGAGTGACATTAACATTAATGCATAAAGAGGAATTCTTATATACATGAGAGGGAACTTGGTGAAATCTAACCCCAACAACATATTCATATCATATTAAACAACATTCATCCATCTTTGTGTTACTCTACTATTGATCAATTTCCATTCATATTTAATTTTATGTCTTTGCATTTGAAACCAACAATCTCGTTTTATTTATGTCTTAATTAATTGAGTTATCACACAACTGTTTAATGCCGAGAGTCTTCAGGGATACGATACTTGTTCTTACCATTTTATATTACTTGTGCGATTCGGTACACTTGTTGATCCATCAACAAGTTTTTGGTTTCGTTTCTGGAGATCAAAAATATTGTTAACAACAGGCTGGAAACAATGAAAAAAAGGGTGAAAAAGAAGCCATGTAGTATCTCGATAACGGATGTTCCAGACGTATGACAGGGGATCCTACAAGGTTCATCAGCCTATCCTATAAACTAAGTGGTCATGTTACATATGGGGACAACAATAAGGGTAAAATTGTTGGTATTGATAAAATACAAACACCCTCTTCATACATCATTGAAAATGTCTTGCTTTTTGATGGGTTGAAACATAACCTTCTTAGCATTAGCCAATTATGTGATAAAGGATTAAAAGTTACATTTGAACCAAATCACTGTTTAACTTGTCATGCTTCTTCAAATGAACTTGTGTTAATTGGAAGAGATTTAACAACATATACATGGTTGATTTTAGGAAGACTTATTTTAAATATGTTATATGCTTGTTGTCTAAAGAAGATAAACCTTGATTGTCGCATAAAAGACTTGCACACAGTCACATGCCTCATTTAAATAATCTTGCATCTAGAGGTCTTGTGCTTGGGTTGCCAAACATAAAGTATGAATCAGACAGACTTTGTGATGTTTTCTAAAAGGAAAACAAACAAGATTTGAGCTTTTACACATGGATTTGTTTGGCCCTTCAAGAATCAAAAGTCTAGGAGGAAATCTTTATGGTATGGTCATTGTAGATGATTATTCTAGGTTCACTTGGACTTTCTTTCTTGCATCTAAGAGTGATACTGATGCCAACCCCTTTAGGGACTTCCCATCCAAAGAAGTATCAACTAACACTGAGACTACAGAAAGGGAAGTAGAATAAAGATTGCTAAAGCTATTTCCTTATCTAAGTCTTAGATATATTCTCTTTAACTAATTCCATTTACATTGTTTTGTAGGACATTCTCTAGTAATTAGTTCTGAAGTTGCCTTTAAGCTCCTGCACTTCAGAACTAATTACTAGGAATGCTAGGAATTGTATGAACTCATAATTAAGGATAGGCCTTCTTGACAAGGTGATTTAGAGAGTGGCATTAACATTGATGAAAAGATTGATGAATTCCTAAGGTATATGAGAGTGGATAAGATGAAATTGATAAGCCCAACAACATACTCATCCATATCATTCATTACGTGTTTGTTTTACTCTCTTTGCCATTGATCAAATTCATGCATACATATTTAATTACTGTCTTTTGCATTAAAAACCTACAATCAATTGTTCACAAGTCTTAAATAATCAACAAATCAGATAACTAACTAGGCCGTGAGTCCTTTGGGAAAACGATACTTGGTCTTACCTAGTTTTATTACTTGATACGATTCGGTCACACTTGCCGATTGTTAAACAAGTTTGTGGCGCCGTTTTCGGTGTTCATAAATTTGTCATCAAACAATCTCCTAGCTTCCAAGACAACGAGTTTCCTGATCATATTTTTAAATTGAAGAAAGCATTATATGGACTCAAACAAGCTCCTCGGTCTTGGTATGAAAAGTTAAGTGAGTTCCTTCTCAAAAAGGAATTTCAAAGGGGTAAAGTTGATTCAACATTATTCAGTAACAAATATGGAAAATATTTATTGTTTATGCAAATATATGTTGATGATATAGTATTTGGATCTACTAACCCTTTTTTATGCAAGGAATTCTCTAAGAATATGTGGTAAACATTAGGAGGACTAATTTGACTCCTCTTGCAAAGTATTAGATGGCATTTTCTCATGCCAACATTCAGCCATGTTCTCATGTGTCAGACATCACTCTTAGAAGGGCACTCCTCCTTTACTGTGCAATCAGGAACTTGAATGTCAATATTGGACAGGTGATAGCTGATGAGATAAGGATGTGTGCCAACACAACAAACAGCAAAGCACCCTTAGCAAAAACTTGATGACAAATTTATGAACACCGAAAAACGGTGCCACAAACTTCTTTAACAATCGGCAAGTGTGACCGAATCGTATCAAGTAATAAAACTAGGTAAGACCAAGTATCGTTTTCCCAAAGGACTCACGGTCTAGTTAGTTATCTGATTTGTTGATTATTTAAGACTTGTGAACGATTGATTGTAGGTTTTTAATTCAAAAGACAATAATTAAACATGTATGCATGAGTTTGATCAGTGGCAAAAAGAGTAAAACAAACATGTAATGAATTATATGGATGAGTATGTTGTTGGGGTTATCAATTTCATCTTGTCCACTCATATATTTTAGGAATTCATCAATCTTTTCATCAATGATAATGCCACTCTCTAAATTACCTTGTCAAGTAGGCCTATCCTTAATTACGAGTTCATACAATTCCTAGCATTCCTAGTAATTAATTCTGAAGTGCAGGAGCTTAAAGGAAACCAATATGCTCTTGGGAGAAATTCCTCGGATCTAGATTTCCCCGTACGTTCCCATATCGACAAAATCAATAATCATGGCAATGAATGAGTTAAACAAAGCAAGCATTAAGCAAAGAGGAAAAACCCTAACTAATGATGAAAGAAAGCATAAGTCTTAAAGTAAGATGTTAAAACAAATTCCATATATGAGAGTTTCACAAGACTACATTGATTCCCCAACAACAATACAAGGTTTAGTTCACCATATTCATGGTGAAACTAGATGAATAATAATGAAAGAATGAAAGATAAAACCCTAGAAAGGTGAAGAGGTAGCCTAAGCATCCAAGATCTTCCTTCAAGGGGTGGAAAAGAGAGTGTTTGCTTCGTCGCAGCCAAAGATACAAACCCTAGGAACACCTAAAGCTTATATACTATTCGTAAAATTACAGAAAATTAGGCCCAAGCCCAAAATAGTGCCGCTCAGCGATAAACTACCGTTCAGCGGTAAGTGTGTGAGTTGTTTTCCTCCCCTCAGCGGCCTTTTCACCCCTCAGCGGCCTTTTCACCCCTCAGCGGAGCCAACGTAAGTTTCTGAGTGCCGCTCAGCGGTAAACTGCCGCTGAGCGGTAGTTGCGGCTTCTCCTTTTGCACTTTTTGATGTCTTTTCTGATTCCATCTCTATCCTTCTTCACTTCTTTCACCAAATTCACCTTAAAACCTGCATAAAACACTGAAATGAAGCATAAACCTGTCCAGCTCTCTTATTTCCAAAAATATGAACAAAAGCATGATTTCAAGCTAGTTTCTAAGTATTAAAGGTTGCTTTTAGTATCAGTTTTAAGCATGAAAATAACAGTTTTTCAACTGTTATCAATATGCAAGAGGAGTTTGAAATGTCTATGATGGGGGAGCTAAACTACTTCCTTGGACTGTAACTAAAGCAAGGACACACTAACATCTTCATTCATCAATCAAAGTGTTGTGTTGATTTGTTCAAGAAATTCAAAATGAATGAATTCAAAGAAGTTGCAACCCCAATGGCCACAAATTGCTACCTGGACAGAGATGTAAAAGGTAAAGATGTAAACCAGAAAAAGTATAGAGGTATGATCGGATCCCTACTTTATCTTATTGTTAGTCGCCTCGACATTTTGCATAGTGTTTGTTTGTGTGCTAGATTTTAATCTTGTCCAAAAGAATCACATTTAACTATTGTAAAAAGAATTATGAAATATATTAAAGGGACTAAAATTGTTGAACTATGATACCCTAGAGGCCCAAATTTATCACTTGAAGGTTATAGTGATTCTGATTTTGGGGTTGTAAACTAGACAAAAAAAGGAACAGTGGCATTTGTCATTTACTAGAATGCTCACTGATTACTTGACACTCAAAGAAGTAGGCTTGTGTGGCATTATCCACTACCGAAGCCGAGTATATTGCGGCGGAAAGCTATTGTGCTCAATCACTTTGGATCAAGAGTCAACTTGAGGATTATGGCATACATTTAGATCTTATCCCTATAAAATGTGATAACATTAGTGCTATCAATTTGACTAAAAATTCCATTTTGCATTCAAAGACAAAACATATTGAAATAAGACATCATTTCATGATCATGTCTCAAAGGGTGAAGTTAAAATTGAATTTGTTGATACTTTGCATCAATGGGCTGACATTTTTACTAAACCTCTGTCAAAAGAAAGGTTTTATACTATGAGAAATGAACTAGGGATTTTTTATCAAAGTTGTGCACAATAGTCTAGAATATCATTCTATTATATGATCAATGCTCATTCATACTCACTCATGGTTATATATTTGTCCACAACTATTGATCTTATCATGCTTATTTGGTATTAACATTGTTCTCTACTGAGAAAGTTGTGGTTACAGGTTATATCATGATCATCACAAGTTTTTTGATCAAAATCATGAAATTGTTTAACTTTGCGCAGTTTAATAAATTAAGTGGATTCATAATCTGTTAAACAATTCGCACTGCAGATTTTTTAATCTGTTACTGATAACGGTTGAAAAACCGTTATTTTTATACTTAATTTTGATATTAAAAACACCCTTTTTGACTTAGAAGCTTACTTAAACTCATTTTTCTGCTTTAGTTTTGTGAATAAGAGAGTTGAAGGTGAATTTAATGGTTTTGTGCTAGATTCCCTTGATTTTGTAGGCTATTGGAATGATTTCAAAGAAGAGCTAAAGTACCGAATGGTTGGAATGCAGAAAAGTCAACCAGAATGCAGAAAAGTCAACCAATCAACCAGAGTGCAGAAAAGTCAACCAGAGTGTAGAAAAAGTTACGCTTAGCGCCAAATTGGCTGAGCGCTAGTGCCGCAGCTACGGCAGAGCGCCATTTTGGCGTTGAGCGCCGATGACGTGGGCTTGGACCTATTTTTTGATATTTTTATGGACTTGGACCTATTTTCTATTATTTTTATGTTCTATTTAAGGACTTGCACATCCTATGGATTGTATCCTTTGATGGCTTGAGCACAAAAAACACTTTTCACCCCTTGGGGGAAGGGGATGTGGGAGTCTCCTCTTCTCTTTCTAGGGTTTTTCTATCTCTTTCATTCTTTCATTCCATTGTTCATCTAGTTTCTCCATGATAATGGAGAGCTAAACCTTATTTATTGTTGGGAAAGATGTAACCTCTTAAACTCTCATGTATTGAATTGATTCTTGATTATATATGTTTTACTTCATTAATTGTTAGGGTTTTTCGTCTTTGCTCTTTGCATGCTTTGTTTAACTCATTCAATTGTATGATCATTGATTTTGTCGATATGGACACATACGGGGAAATCTAGAACTGGGGGAATTCTCTCGGAAGCAATATTACCTAGTCATAGGAATAGGAGGATCGATTGCCTTTAAGCTTCTATGCGAATGTAATGCATGATTAATTGCTAGGGAGACAAGACATTGTGAACTAGTAATTAGGAGTAGGCTTTCTTCACCGAGACATCGGGTTTAAGGTAAATTAGAAAGTGACATTAACATTAATGAAGAAGATGAATTCATATAAGCATGAGAGTAAATTAGGTGAAATCTAAACCCAACAACAATATCATCAATTTCATCCATTCATTTCTTGTGTTTAGCCTCAATTGATCAAATTGCATTCATGTTTATTTTATTGCATTTGCATCCAAAAACCCCAAAATTTGTTCTTTAAAGTCTTAATTAATTGAGTAATCACATAACTGTTTAGTATCGTGAGTCTATTGGGAAACGATACTTGGTCTTACCATTTTTTATTACTTGATACGATTCGGTACACTTGTCGAGGTCTTAACAAGTTTTTGACTCCGTTTTCGAGGATTAAAAATTTGTTTCTCAGTTACATACATAATGTAATTGATTAAATGGTATTAAATTGGTTTACATGTTTATAAGTATTGATCTTCATTGCTAAACATGTTTTAAATGTTCTTATATGCATGATTAACGTATCTTTCATGTCATATGTTACATATTGTTCAAAAAATGTTTTCAAACTCAATATATATGCTTCATTATGAAAAAGGCACCACTGTTGCAGATATTCTTAACGTTTTTCATACATTTTGTTGCTATATTAGCTGGTATCATGGATTCTAACTGCAATTAAACCTTGTGCTTCATTTTATTTGCATACATCATATTGAGTATTTGCAAACTACACATGATATCACATATATTCATTTGAAATTCAGTATAAATACTCTGATTTATATACTGTTATACTATTTTCATTGTGATAAACTGAGCCATGATTCACATTGTGATCAATTTGTTACTGCTCATTCTGGTTAAGTCCTACATTGCTTAATGAATAGGGGGAGCATCAAATTCTTCAATGGTCTGTAAGGATTTTATTTTGATGACTCTTTCAGAACTTTATTTCCATGTTACTTGTTATGCCATTTTTTGCTAATGCCCAAAGGGGAGAAGTAACTGGAAAACAGATTTCTTGTTGTGCATCATCAAAAAATGGGGAGATTGTTGATAGGGGGTTGTATTAAGCTAAACTCATCTCACATATGTGTTTTTGATGATGAACAAAAGAAATGATCGATCTTTATTGTGTTTGTGCTTGAAATGATTGTTGTATGAATTCATTGTATGAAATGAATCATAAGTTGAAACATATTGCACTTTGTAAATCTGGAAGAAATAATCGATTAAACTGTTTACAAAATCTGTTAAATTTCTTTAGATTTTTGTATATGCTTAAAAGGAGCAAAACAATTATGTTTTAACCGATTACATTAGTTGTATAATCAATTAAACCACGTTGTTATGCTAACATTTGTTTGTTGAGTGCATTAATGCTTTTAGAATTGAAAATGTTTTCAAAATTACTTAAGTATGGAACTTAACCGATTACATAAGTTTTATAATCGGTTAAAATGTTTATATTGTGAAAATCATTTTCATTAAAAGCCATAACTACATATAACGGTCATATTTGTTTGTTGTTGACTTGTATGATTTGCATGCGCCATTTAATCTGTTAAATCTAAAACATATGTAAAGCTGTTAAAGCAAAAGGAAAAGCTTAACCGATTACATTAAAAGTGTAATTGATTAAACTGCGTCTACATTGAAAATTCTATCAATAGACGCCTTGCACATTGCTTCAATACGAATTCATGTACTTACACTTTCATAACTGACTTGTTTGTTAAGTATTGATTACAAGAGTGTCTTAGACTTCTTGGAGAATCAAGATCATTCTTTTGGAAACAAATCATCAAGATTCTTGCAAGCTAGTTGTGCTTATACATTGTTGATCATATTCTGCACTTGAGGTGTACTCTTTGAGGATCAATGTCTACACTACAATCAAGAGGATTTCGTTTCCTGTTGTTGTGAGCCAAGAGGAGAACCTGAGTTTTGCATTGAGAGTTGGGATTGCTCTCAAGGTGTATGTTAAGATGTCGGCAAGTGTACCAAATCCTATCAAGTAATATAAAATGGTAAGACCAAGTATCGTATCCTAGAGGACTCACGACACTTAATAGTTATGTGATTACTCAACTAATTAAAACTTTTGAAGAACAATTTAGGGGTTTTGAATGCAAATGCAATAAAAATAAGCATGAATGCAATTTTGACCAATTGAAAGAAAAACACAAAGGTGAATGGATGATATTAAAAAAATGAGATGAATATGTTGTTGGGGTTTAGATTTCACCGAGTTTCCTCTCATGCATATATGAATTCATTGTCTTCATTAATGTTAATATCACTTTCTAAATTACTTAAAACCCGATGTCTCGGCGAAGAAAGCCTGTCCTTAATTACTAGTTCACAATGTCTTTTATCCCTAATAATTAATTCGGCATTACGCTTAGAAGCTTAAGATAACCAAAACTCATATCCCTATGTCTATGCAATACTGCTTTTGGGAGCAATTCTCCATATCTAGGTTTCCCCGTATGTGTCCATATCAACAAAACCAATAATCATGCCATGAATGAGTTAAACATAACAAGCATTGAGCAAAGAAGAATAACCCTAACAATTAATGAAAGAAGCATAAAAATATTGGAATCAATTCAAATACATGAGAGTTCACAAGGTTACATCATCCCCCAACAAAAATTAGAATTTAGTTCCCCATCGTCATGGAGAAACTAGATGAACAATGAATGAAAGAGATGGAAAAATCCTAAAAACCGAAGAGTAGAGCTTCCACATCCACTTATGCCTCTAGAGAGTTGAAGAAAATATGAACTTGTGTCAATTTTTGTCAAGAGATACCCTCTCTAGGTCGAGTTAATCCTTAAATAGGGTTGAATTAGGCCATGGGCCAAAGTTGACACCGCTCAGCGCCCCTACCTAGGGCGCCCAAGCCAACTTGCGATAGAAGTGGTGCTCAGCGCCTCAAAAAAGGGCGCTCAGGCGTGGATGCGAGAGAAGTGGCGCTCAGCGCCTCGAAAAGGGTGCTCAAGCGTGACTGTGAGGTTCCAGCACTGAGGGTCCAGAAAAGGGCGCCCAAGCGTGATTGCAAGCTGATAACTTTGATATTAAATGCAACCTTTTTTACTTAGAAACTTGCTTTAACTCATGTTTTTGCTGTAATTTTGTGAATAAGAGAGTGGAGGATATACTTGATGATTTTATCACTAAATTCCCTTAATTTTGTAGGCTATTGGAATGATTTGAAGGAAGAGTTAAACTACCAAAGAGTTAGAATGCAGAAAAGTCAACCAGAATACAGTCTGCGAGGCTTGGGTGACCCTCAAAGAGGACTTGAGCGCCAGAAAGTGTCGCAGCACGCCCGGGCACCCGAGCGTCGTGCATCGTGGATTAGGACCAATTTTTGCTCTGTTTCGACTCTTTTGGACGGGGCCCGGTTTCTACTCTTTTCTAACTCTATTTAAAGGATCTCGACGCTCTAGGTTTTGTGTCTTTTGATGGCTTGAGCACAGAAACACACTTTTCACCCCTTGGGGGTAGATTTTGGGGATGTGGCAGCTCTACTTTTCCTTGAGGGTAGATTTGGAGATGTGACAACTCTCCTCTTCTCTTTCTAGGGTTTTTCTATCTCTTTCATTCTTTCATTCCATTGTAAAATCTATTTTTTGTTGGGGGATGATGTAACCTTGTGAACTCTCATGTATTTGAATTGATTCTCAATAACATATGCTTTTTCATTAATTGTTAGCGTAATATGTAACCTTGTGAACTCTCATGTATTTGAATTGATTCTCAATAACATATGCTTTTTCATTAATTGTTAGAGTAATTCATCTCTGCTTATTACATGCTTTGTTTAACTCATTCATAGCATGATGTATGAATTTCATGAGTGTTGGGAGGTTCCTTACAATTCAGGTTCTTGTTGAATTCTCCCAAGAGTAATATTTCTCAAGGATGACGGTATGAGTCTTGGTCGTCTTAACGCTCTTGATCTTCACATTTAATTGCTAGGATTGCTAAGAATTGCATGAACTGGTGATTAAGGACAAGCTTATTCGCTGAGGGATCGGGCTTAAGTGATTTAGTGAGTGATGTTAACATTAATGCATAAAGAAGAATTCTTATATACATGAGAGTAAATTAGGTGAAATCTAAAGCCCAACAACATATTCATCTCATATTATCAACTTCATCCATTCATTCTTGTGTTTAGCCTCAATTGATCAAATTGCATTCATGTTTATTTTATTGCATTTGCATTCAAAAACCCCAAAATATGTTCTTTAGAGTCTTAATTAGTTGAGTAATCACATAACTGTTTAGTGTCGTGAGTCTCTTGGTAAACGATACTTGGTCTTACCATTTTATATTACTTGTGCGATTTGGTACACTTGTCAATCGACCAACACAAGCTTCTGCAACCTTCTCTTCTGGTGCTCTTTCTGTCCTATCTGACTTCCAACTTCTTAACAGATAAAATCCTCTTCAAATTCATCCCAATTTCCTACAAAATCAAGGGAATTAAGAGATAAAATCTTCAAGCACAACCTCAAGTCTCTTATTCACCAAAATAAACCAAAATCAAGAGAACAAGAAAGTTTTTAAGTCAAAAAGGGTTCATTTGTTATCAAAATTTAATCCTAAATAATGGTGAAATCAACCGTTATCAGTGTACAGAAAGTTGGGATTGCTTTCTGGGTTGTGAGATTGTAAGGTGTTCACATCTTGTGTTATAAGTGATATTGAGTTGGGAAAGGAGAGTACATTGAGAGGGGAGTGATAACGGTTGAAAAACCGTTATTTTTATACTTAATTTTGATATTAAAAACAACCTTTATGACTTAGAAACTAGCTTGGAATCATGTTTTTATTAAGTTTTTGAAATAAGAGAGTTGGATGGGTTTCATGCTTGGTTTTCCTTGTTTTGGCAAGAATTAAGATGAATTAGATGAAAGAAGTTGAAGTAGTAAGGAGTTGGACTCAGGAAAGGAATTAAAAGTGCACAAAAGAAGAGCCGCATTCACCGCTCAACGCAACTTTTACTGTTGAGCAGCGTTCTGAAGCACCGCAGTCACTGCTGAGGGCCAGAAATGCAGCTGAGTGTCATTCTGAAGAACCGCACTTACCGCTGAGCGCCAAAAGTGTCGCTGAGCGCCATTTAATTGGGCTTGGGCCTATTTTTTGTTATATTTAATAAAATATATAAGGGTTTAGTCGACCTAGGGTTGGTATATTTGGACACAAAGAGACGAAATCACACTTTCTTCACCCCTTGGAGGCGGATTTTGGATGTGGAAGCTCCTTTCTTCAAATTTTAGGGTTCTATCTTTCATTCTTTCATTGTTTTTCATCTAGTTTCACCATGTGTATGGTGAACTAAACCTCCATTGTTGTTGGGGAACCGATGTAATCCTTTGAAACTCTCATGTATTGAATTTGTTCTATATTTTATATGCTTTGCTTCATTTATTGTTAGGATTTTTCCTCTTTACTCTATGCATCCTTTGTTTAACTCATTCAATTGCATGATCATTGATGTTATCTATATGGACACATACAAGTAAATCTAGAACTGGGGAAATTCTCCCGGAAGCAATATTACCTAAACATAGGAATAGGAGGATCGATTGCCTTTAAGCTTCTGTGCGAATGTAATGCATGAATAATTGCTAGGAAGACAAGACATTTTAAACTAGTTATTAGGAGTAGGCTTTCTTCACCGAGACATCGGGTTTAAGGTAAATTAGAAAGTGGCATTAACATTAATGAAGAAAGATGAATTCTTGAAAACATGAGAGTGGATAGGATAAATCGGAAACCCCAACAACATCATCATTCCATAGTTTACATCAATCTATTTTGCTTCTTTTAATCCAATTGATCAAAAACTTGCATTCATGTTTATTTTCTGCAATTCAAACACAATGATTTTGTTTACAAGACTAATTTAATCCACAAATCACATAACTGTCTAGGTTGTGAGTCCTTTGGGAAACGATACTTGGTCTTACCATTTTATTATTACTTGATACGATTAGGTACACTTGTCAAGTGTTAACAAGTTTTTGGCGCCGTTGTCGGGGACTCGTGGTTTAACTATTCTATTTGTGTGATTATTTATTAGCTTTGACTTGATTTTTATCTTTTTAATCTTTTTAGTTTATCTTTTTAGTTTATCTTTTTAGTTTATCTTTTTATTTTATCTTCTTATCTTTTTATCTTTTTATCTCTTTATCTTTCTTTTCTTTTTGTGCTAAGAAATGTTTTCTAGGGTTTTGTGCCTAATGCTTGCAGGATGCAATTCGGACAAGAATTTAACTATATGGGTACTCAATTCTACCAAGGTAATCTCAACCATTGGAGGGAATCTCAATCAAGCATGGATCAAAGTCAATTTTGGCAAGCTTCAGGGCAATTTGAGAACGAACCACAACAACAATGGCAGCAACAAAGTTCTCTATCAGAAAGAATGGCAAAGATGGATGACGTCTTTCAACAATTTATGCAAGAGTCCATCTTCACTCAAAAAAGTATTGAAGCATAGTAAAAGGATGGAGATGCTGATGGACAAATTTATGAACACCAAAATACGGCGTTACAAACTTGTTTTACAATCGGCAAGTATGACCGAATCGTTTCAAGTAATAAACTTGGTAAGACCAAGTATCGTTCTCCCAAAGGACTCACGGCCTAGTTTAGTTATGTGATTCGTTGATTATTTAAGACTTAAGAACGAAATAATTTGAGTTTAATATGCAAAACAGAAAATAAACATGTATGCATGAATTTGATCAATGGCTAAAACAAAATACAAATACTTCAATGGAATATATGGATGAGTATGTTGTTGGGGTTATCAATTTCATCTTATCCACTCTCATATATTTTAGGAATTCAACATTCTTTTCATCATTGTTAATGCCACTCTCTAAATTACCTTTCAAGAAGGCTTATCCCTAATTACGAGTTCATACGATTCCTAGCATTCCTAATAATTAGTTCATTTAGCGTAGGAGCTTAACAGCAACCAATATACTATTGGGAGAAATTCCCCAGATCTAGACTTCCCCGTACGTTCCCGTATTGACAAAATCAATAATCATGCAGTGAATGAGTTAAACAAAGCAAGCATTGAGCAAAGAAGAAAAACCCTAACTAATGATGAAAGAAAGCATAGGTCTTAAATATAAGATGTAAAAACAAATTCCATATATGAGAGTTTCATAAGACTACATTGATTCCCCAACAACAATACAAGGTTTAGTTCACCATATTCATGGTGAAACTAGATGAACAATAATGAAATAAGGAAAGATAAAACCCTAAAAAGGTGAAGAGGTAGCCTGAGCATCCAAGATCCTCCTTCAAAGGGGTGGAAGAGAGAGTGTTTGCTTCGTTTCTGCCAAAGATACAAACCCTAGGAAACCCTAAAGCTTATATACTATTCGTAAATTACAGAAAAATTAGGCCCAAGCCCATAAAAGTGCCGCTCAGCGGTAAAGTACCGCTCAGCGGTAAGTGCGCGAGCTCGATTCTTCCCCTCAGCGGCCATTTTGCCCCTCAGCGGCCATTTTGCCCCTCAGCGGATCCCCCGTGAACTCTTGAGTGTCGCTCAGCGGTCAACTACCGCTGAGCGGTAGTTGCGGCTCCTCCTTTTGCACTTTTTGATGTCTTTTCTGATTCCATCTCTCTCCTTCTTCACTTCTTTCACCAAATTCACCTTAAAACCTGCACAAAAACACTGAAATCAAGCATAAACCTGTCCAGCTCTCTTATTTCTGAAAATAAGAACAAAAGCATGATTTCAAGCTAGTTTCTAAGGGTTAAAGGTTGCTTTTAGTATCAATTTTAAGCATGAAAATAACAGTTTTTCAATTGTTATCACAACCCCAAACTTAGAACTTTGCTTGTCCTCAAGCAAACAAGATGTAACTCAATCTTCCACCAATTCATATGATGGTTCACTCATTCAAAAATCTTCTTTTTAAGGTAAGTAAAAACTTCAATCAAACTTATGACCAAGATTTCATTCAAGATGTGCACATGCTTTAGTGTTCACAAATTCATTTAATATTCAACAAATGCTATTTTTCATGAATGATCAATCAATTAAGCATGGATGTTTATGTGCTCATGGAATACTTCCTCACCAGGTAAAGTGTTTCACTCACACTCAAGTGTATAAGAGGTAATCACTCATTCACTCCACTATCACATTGTCAAATGAATCAATTTTGCCTTTCATTTAACCACAATCAAAAACATTAACAAGCATGGATCATCACAAGGACTTTTCAATGGCTTAAAATGTGGTTGGGCTAACAAGAAAATTGGTTTTTCCGGATCACAAAATCCTTGAGTTAAGATAACAATACAATTATTCTTATTTTTCCCAACTTTCGTTTGCATTGAGCTTTGCCTTTCTTCTCTTTTCTTTCTCTTTTTATTTTCATATTCTTAATGCTTAGCTCTTAGCTCAATGCTTTTCCTTTTTCATGCTTTCCTAACAACCCCAAACTTGAACATTTAACAATACCACACAAGATTTTCTACTTAACTCAAGGTAAAGCTTTTCAACAAGGGTTTTCAATTTATGTTCAAGGCTAAGGGTTCAAAGGATAGAACACAAAGTGTTCTCTTTTAATGGGCTAACTTTATGAATTTGGCCAATAAAAAGGGTTCCAACAAACGGCCTTGATCATATGATGCAAAACAAGCAATTGATTCAATCACAGAAAACCTGGGCAAAGTCATTCATGCTTTCAAAGCAATAGCATTCAATCAATAAACACTCTGGAGCTCAAA
The DNA here is from genome assembly GCA_027742795.1 of Vigna hirtella. Lineage (NCBI taxonomy): Eukaryota > Viridiplantae > Streptophyta > Magnoliopsida > Fabales > Fabaceae > Vigna > Vigna hirtella. The sequence continues at coordinate 19,686 of JAHCHA010012851.1, forward strand.
ACCTCACATATAAGCTCATTCACATTTGACATACACATCCTGCTTAATCTCACAATCACAATCATAGTATCCTGCATTTGTTCACAAAGCTTGTGAATCACCTGTAAAAGCATTTTATGTGCACATTGATCTCAACATCAATCAATCAATAATCATCATCAAGCATTACTTATCACACAATCACAGTCAATAGCAAACCATCATAACAAACCAGGTTTCCAATAGAGTACATCAACCTTATTCTAAAACAAAAGTAAATAAGTTCAGAACACTTAAACCAATAAAAGCATAAGTTCATGATAGCATTCATCAGTAAATGCTATCTCAGCTCCTCATCAATCTGAGTTGTCCTCTGTATCTTCCTCTTCTTCCTCATCTTCATCATCTTCAAATGCATCATCATCATCATCAGCTTCATCTTCTTCCATCTCCCTAACTGAAGCTTCAGCTGCTTCAGCTCCTCCTCCTTGTACCTGCTCTTCGGGCCAGGCTACCACATTATGGAATTCCTCCATAGTCCACCTGTGAGCTGGAGGTGTATCATACATCCCCACAATCATCTGAGCAGTAGCCACCTGCCCTCTATGAATGGACTGTAACTGAGCACCTATAAGAGACATGTACATGTCCCTCATCTGGAACGGTTCTGCTTCATGTGTCTCAGCAGATGTCTGGCTCTATGCTTACCCTCTTTCTCTGCGAGCACGGCGTGGTGGAACTGGCTGAGCTGCCTCCTCACCTCCACAGTACTGTCTGTAATAGGCCTCATCAATGGCTTTTCTTGGCCTTTCAAATGGTGGAGCAGAAGTATCCACCCCAGCTATCTTACAAAGGTGAGTGATTAAGGAGGGATGTCCGAGGGGTGCTTTGTTATTTGAGGTATTGGCACACACACTAATCTCATCAGCTATCACCTGCCCAATGTTAACATTTAAGTTCCTGATAGCATAGTAGATGAAGAGTGCCCGGCTGAGAGTAATATCTGACACATGTGAACATGGTTCAATGTTGGCATGAGAAAATGCCATCCAATACTTTCCAAGAGGAGTCAGATCAACCCTCCTAATGTTTACCACTGAGCCAGATCTATTCCTTTGGAAGTGTCCTCCAGGTATACATAGTACTCTTTCTACATCCTCAAAATCAGCCCCTTCCTCCATGCAAAGAGCAAACTGGCACTGCTCACCAGCCCACACAGTATCCAGGAAGTTATTGATAGAATCAGGATCATACCTAATACCCTGGATAATTTTCAGCTGGATAATCACCAATCTTCTTTGCATTGGTGTAGAATTCTTTTACCACAGCTATGTTGACAGGTGCAGGATATGTGGCTAGCTTTCCCCAGTCATTCCCTAACAATTGCTCTCCAAATTGAGGAGCAAAGTTAGGTATCACTCCAACTTTTCTCTCCATAAGGAGTCTTCTGTCTTGCACCACCTTGAAGTGCTTCTCATGTTTCCGAGAGAGGAACCTACTAGAATGGGGCTATTCTGGTTCCTTTTCCTTTCTCTTGGTTGCCATGGTTTTCAATCTTTTTCCTGAAGAGGATGTCATTCCTGCAATCAAACACAGATACAAAACCACAGAACATGATGTTAATCATTAGTAAAACACAGAATACAACTCCTTTCGAAGCTAAACCATCGCTGAGGGTCAGAATTACCCCTCAGCGCCATCAGTGCCATGTTCCAGAACGCAACAACTCAAAAAAATCACGTCTGGCAGAGTGCCGCTCAGCGGCAGTTTACCCCTGAGCGGTAACTCTGCAGAATTTTGAAAAACTTCTTTTCAAACTGTCCTAACTCCACCCAAATGCAATTTTCAGTTTTCCAGATCAAAATCATGCAGTTTAATCGGTTCAAACATCAATTATATCATCAAATCATGCATAGAAATCAATACCCCTAAATATTCATGGTTTGACAATCATATTCAAAATCAAAAACCCTAGAATGATCAAAATGCTTTTACTTACTTGGGTGGAGATACTAGATGCAATGAGAATGCTTCCAAGCTAAGATGCTCTCTTCCAACCCCAAACTTAGATGAAATACTAGTGAGAAAGTGAGTGAAAGAGAGATTTTTTTAAGAGGGAAGAGGGAAAAGATGTAGAAAACCTTGGAAAAGGTATGTGGGAGTGTTTGTGCAGAGAAGAGCCAGCAAACAGAAGCTTATGCGCAGCTTAGGGTATAAAAATACCCTAATGGGCTTGGATCCCGCTAAGGGGAAACTAAAGCCCATTCTGCGAGAGTACCGCTCAGCGGTAAGTTGCCGCTCAGCGGCACTTTCGTGATGTGCTCTTCTCCTTCTTTTCTTAACCTACGTGCCTCCTAACATGCCCCTCACTAGTTCCCTGCAATTCAATCCTTAGATTACTTATGCACAACCCTATTACTACTACAATGAAACAAACAAAAACAATCAATCAACTGGGTTGCCTCCCAGGTAGCGCTTGTTTAACGTCACGAGCCTGACCCAAAATCCACCAACACCCATCAGTAGGTGCAAAATTTTCTCACCAACACCCATCAGTAGGTGTTACAAACTTAGTATCCTTCAGTATATACTTAACCACCTAGCATCCTTCAGTAGATGCTATATCCAACAAAGTATTTACAAAAATAATGTCCACAAATTAAAAGTTACATAACAAAATCAAAAGTTTTTAAATCACTGGGTTGCCTCCCAGCAAGCGCTCTTTTAACGTCATTAGCTTGACCCAGTAAAGTTCAAGTTCCTTTTTCATAGTTGATGTTGTTATCCCACCAACTCCTCAGTTGTTTCCTGTGCACTGTTTTGATACTTCCAAAATGTGGAGACTCTATCTCTATCATCTCCTTCTCTTTATAGCCTTTCACAACCCACAACTTATTCTTGATTCTCACTGGTGTACCAAGTTGGGGTCTTCCTTTCCAGTCCTCAGGAACTTTTCCTCCTCTTCCAATCTTTTCTCCTTTATGAACCTGAAATAACAAACAATGGTTACTTGTAACCTTGGGCTCTTCATCTTGATGGCTAGTCATGTGTGCATCTTGAAATGCAGCTTTATAACTAGCTTCTTCCTCCTATGTTTGCATCTCATCTTTGAAGACATCTACAACAACTCTCTCCTCTCGGTCCCGGAGCACCACTATACCTTCGTTTACATCAATGATAGCTTTGGCCGCTTTCATAAACGGTCTTCCAAGAATGATAGGTATCTTTTCTGTCTCCATCTTCATCACCACAAAGTCTGCCAAGAACTGGAGTTTGCCAACACAAACTATAACGTCCTCTGCAATCCCACATGGTTCCTTTGAAGATCCATCGGCCATTACTAACTTAACCTTTACAGGTTTCATATTAACATTGCCGATTTGCTCTAGTAAAGAGTAAGGTATCAAGTTAACACTTGAACCTAAATCAAGAAGAGCTTTTTTAATCCTTTTCTTTCCTATAGTACAAGGGATAGAAAAGCTTCCTGGATCTGCTGCTTTTGGAGGGAATGGCTCCTTTTTAACAGTTTTACACTTCTTTGTATCATCATCTCTACGCCTTTTCTTTGTAGAGACGTCTTCCTCAGGTTTGGTGTAAACTGCAATTTGTTGTAGAATCTGCTCCCAATGATACAAGAAGGCCTAGCACCATAGGACCCATCACAAGAGGGATG
>JAHCHA010012851.1:43819-56765 GCA_027742795.1 Vigna hirtella
TCATACTTGCCGATTGAAAAACAAGTTTGTGACATCATATTTTGGTGCTCATAAATTTGTCCATCAAATATGCAAAACAGAAAATAAACATGTATGCATGAATTTGATCAATGGCTAAAACAAAATACAAATACTTCAATGGAATATATGGATGAGTATGTTGTTGGGGTTATCAATTTCATCTTATCCACTCTCATATATTTTAGGAATTCAACATTCTTTTCATCATTGTTAATGCCACTCTCTAAATTACCTTTCAAGAAGGCTTCTCCCTTATTACGAGTTCATACGATTCCTAGCATTCCTAATAATTAGTTCATTTAGCGCAGGAGCTTAACAGCAACCAATATACTATTGGGAGAAATTCCCCAGATCTAGACTTCCCCGTACGTTCCCGTATCGACAAAATCAATAATCATGCAGTGAATGAGTTAAACAAAGCAAGCATTGAGCAAAGAAGAGAAACCCTAACTAATGATGAAAGAAAGCATAGGTCTTAAATATAAGATGTAAAAACAAATTCCATATATGAGAGTTTCATAAGACTACATTGATTCCTCAACAACAATACAAGGTTTAGTTCACCATATTCATGGTGAAACTAGATGAACAATAATGAAATAAGGAAAGATAAAACCCTAAAAAGGTGAAGAGGTAGCCTGAGCATCCAAGATCCTCCTTCAAAGGGGTGGAAGAGAGAGTGTTTGCTTCATTTATGCCAAAGATACAAACCCTAGGAAACCCTAAAGCTTATATACTATTCGTAAATTACAGAAAAATTAGGCCCAAGCCCATAAAAGTGTCGCTCAGCGGTAAAGTACCGCTCAGCGGTAAGTGCGCGAGCTCGATTCTTCCCCTCAGCGGCCATTTTGCCCCTCAGCGGATCCCCCGTGAACTCCTGAGTGCCGCTCAGCGGTAAACTACCGCTGAGCGGTAGTTGCGGCTCCTCCTTTTGCACTTTTTGATGTCTTTTCTGATTCCATCTCTCTCCTTCTTCACTTCTTTCACCAAATTCACCTTAAAACCTGCACAAAAACACTGAAATCAAGCATAAACCTGTCCAGCTCTCTTATTTCTGAAAATAAGAACAAAAGCATGATTTCAAGCTAGTTTCTAAGGGTTAAAGGTTGCTTTTAGTATCAATTTTAAGCATGAAAATAACAGTTTTTCAACTGTTATTAGATGTAGATTGGTCACTTAATTGAGAGATTGGAAGATTTTTGGGTTGAAACTGAAGTTAACTCTGGGAGGAATGTCAAGCCATTATCACTGAAGTGACAAGACTTTATATGAGAAAGAGATAGAGAGAAAAGAAATAGAAGAGTTGAGTGAGAAAGATAAAGATGTAGAAAAAGAAAGAGAAGTGGCTGAGAGAGAAGAGAGAAAGAAACTTTGTGTGAAGATTAAGAAAGTGAGTGGAAAAAGAGAAGGAAAAAAGAAAGTGAGAGAAAAGAAAATGTGTGTGAAGATAAAGAAAGTGAGAGAAAAGAAAAAGAGGACGAGAGGAAAAAAGAAAGAATCATATGAAAAACCCCTTCCTCATCCAAAGAAGTATCATAGGAAGGAAAAGTGGCGGCAAATGCTCTAGGTAGGACAAGCCAAATCTAGAAGCAATCAAGCCATAAGTTCTTGGATGAAGATTGCGAAATTTGGTGATGGTGAAAGGTGTTGATAGCTCATGGTTTTAGTGAGTTGTATGGTAAGGGAAGATGTGTTTAAGGGTTCTCTAAGAGAGGTTGGGCCAACTCTTGGAGGAAGGTGGCTAGAGGATGCCACTTGGGTTGCTCTAGCCTAGGGTGACCTTAAAAGAGTAGTATGACACAAAAATGCCAGCATAACTTTACTCTAAATCAAAGGTGATTACATGATGGAGAGCACCTCTATTTATTGGCTAAGGTGTCTCAAAATGGGCTGAAACTTTAACCTAAAAGATCCACCTTAGTTATCTTGGAGAGCAAGGAGAAATCATCTCCAATAGGAGGGAGACAAGTGGCAAAAATTCTCTCAAATGACAGAGTGACATGTGGCCACTACCTATGGAAAAACTCTCCATTCCTAGAGTGACACATGGCCACTAACTAGGAGGAAAACTCTCCAATGGGAAGCTTTCACATGTCTAAAACGAAATTCTTCTCCCTTGTTCTCCAAACTTAGCCAAAATGTTGACCCCTTGGTCAATACACCCATTTTGGAGGTCCAAGCATAGTCAACTTTGGGCCTTGACCCATTGTTGACTTGTTTGGTCAAAATCCTATTCTACTTGGCCCAAAATACAAGGCCCAATTGAAATGCTACACTACTAGGCCCATAATACCAAGCCCAAATAAAATCTAGACTACTTGACTCATAATACAAAATCTAAATAAAATCTAAACTACTTGGCCCAAAATACAAGGCCCAAAATTATTCTTACTCTACTAAATCTTCATGATGACTTAAGATGGCCCAAGAGAAAGAGTCTAGGCCCATCTTCCATAGATGTCTCCAACACTTCATTAGTGTCCTAGGTTATGGCAAGGGGTATGCCATCATCCCTTCCCTCTTGAAAAGGATTTGCCCTCAAATCTTCAACATGGGCTAAAGGCAACTTCTTTTTCTTCATAATCTTCAATTCTTCCTTAGTTTTCCACCAGGGTCAAATACCCATTTTATAACACAAGTTAGAACAAGTTTTATAATAGAGAGTATGTGAAGGATGTAGCTCCCAATAAGGATACACCTTAAATCAAGTGAATGATTAAGGTCTTGGAAAGTAGGAGCCTTTTCTTGAAAATTTTATTTCCCACACAATGATGCTTTGGGTCTTTTCTTGCCATGCTTTTAGAGGAAGATGGCAAGGAGACCTTTACACTTTTAGTCAACTTTTGGCCCTTAACATCATAATTTTCTTGTTGGGGCATTCTTGAGACTTGTGCACCATGCTTTGACACTTAGAACAAAAGGTGTCTTTTATTTTCTTTTTACCTTCTTTTTCTCTTTCTTTTTCTATTTTCTTTGTCATTTGTGCTTGATCCTCTTCCACTTGAGAAGGAATGAGAGGATGAAGTACAAACTTCTTTTTATTGTGAGTGATGCTTATTTCATTGGTGTGGCCATTATGTAGAGATTATCTATCAAAAAGCCAAGGCCTTCCTAATAAAATGTGACAAGCATCCATAGGTACTATATCACATAACACACTATCTTCATAATTCCCTATGGATAGTGTGACCATCACTTGTTGATTAACTTCTAATTCGTTGTCCTCATTGATCCATTGAAGTTTATAAGATTGAGGATGAGGAAAAGTAGCTAATCCAAGCTTGTTAACCAACCTAGTGCTACAACAATTTGAACATGAGCCACCATCCACAACAAGGGAACATGTTTTGTCTAAGATTTTACATCTAGTGTGGAAGATGTTATCTTTTTATGTTTGCTCTTGTGAACTAGGTTGATTATGGAGAACCCTTCTTATCATAAGAAGTTCTCCCTCACAAGGATGGGTATCCTCACTTGGGCTTTCTTCTTCTTTCTTTGCACCACTTCTCTCACTCTCACTATCACTTTCCTCATCTTGGCTACTATATAAATCAATACCCCTTAAGATGATACAATCTGACCTCTACCAAGACACTTGAAACACTTAATTTCACTAGTGTGAGTATGAGATGATGTTCCCACCCTTGGCCTTTCTTTTTCTTTCTCTTCTCTCTTCTCCCTCCCTAGATTCCTAGAGGATTCTTCTTCTACCACTTGCTTACCCTCCCTCTTGTAGTATTTCTTAACACTAGAGTTAGAGTGGAAAGCTTTCAAACCTTTTCTTAAGAGTTGTTGCTCTACCTTAATGCAAATTTTATCTCTTTGTTTATCTTTTTTTTTATCTTTTCTTATCTTTTTGTTTTTATTTTTATCTTTCTATCTTTTTAGTTTATCTTTTCTATCTTTTTGTGCTAACAATTGTTTCTAGGGTTTTATACTCTTGTGTATGCAGGATACAATTAGGACTAGGAGCAAGAAAACTTCAGAACCTCTTCTTGAAGGATTGGATGAAAGTAGAAGGAGGAGGAGAATTCGAACTTCTAGAGAACTATTTCCTTCTCCAGAAACACTTCTACAACCCTCACCACAAAGGTCCAACCAAAGCACTGAGGATATGGTCGAAGAGAACAATGGTAGACGTACTCTAGCGGATTACACCATTGTTGTTGGCCCTCATTACTTTAATAGCATTGTTAGGCCGAGGATCAATGCTACAAACATGGAGGTGAAACCGGCGTTGATACAATTGGTAAAGAGCAACCAATTTAATGGGCTATCACAGGAAAGTCCATATGAGCATCTCACTACATTCAACGAGATTGGCAACACTGTAAAGATCAATGGTGTGCCGGATGAAGCAATAAAGCTTAGTTTGTTTCCTTTCTCATTGGGAGGTAATGCTAAGTTATGGTTGAATTCTTTTCCAGAGGAAAGCTTTACTGAATGGGAAGTCATGGTTTCAAAGTTTCTAAACAAATACTTCCCACAATCAAAAATCAACAAAGGGAAGCAAGAGATTTCTTCTTTTAGACAAGGCATGGAGGAGACGCTAGGTCAAGCATGAGATAGATACAAGAGCTTGTTGAGAAAGACGCCAAGTCATGGCTTTGACGAGGCAACAATAGTCATTCTTTTCCTTGGAGGTCTTGGTTCCCAAACCAAGTTGATGCTAGATGCCTCAACTAAAGGCAATATCAAATGCAAAACCCCAAAGGAAGCCACTGAATTGATTGATAACATGGTTACTAATGACAACGAGATGCATAATGAGAGAGGAGCTCCAATTCAACAGAAGGGAGTTCTACAATTGAAATCAAATGATGCCTTGCTTGCACAGAACAAAATCATAACTCAACAGTTGGAGAATTTAACAAAGACACTTGCTCAGTTTCCAAAGGAGCTAAACAATGTTGCACAGGTTCAACAACAACTTTGTGAACTGTGTGGTGGTGACCATATCAATGGTCAATGCGCTTTTCCAGTAGAGGCTTTAGAAGATGTCAATTTTATGGCTAATCAATTTCCATACCGTCAAGGGAACTACAACCAAGGGTGGAAATCACACCCAAGCACGGGTCAAGGTTAGAATGGACAAGCTGGACAAGCAGGACAAATCAATAGACCACAGCAGCAACCATTAATTTGGCAACAAATATCTGCATTAAATGAGAAATCAACAAAGCTTGAAGAAACTCTTCAACAATTTATTCAGGTGACCATCTCCAACCATAACAGTACTGAAGCTGCAATTAGAAATATAGAGATCCAGATTGGCCAAATGGCTAAGGACTTAAAGGAGAAGCCTGAGAAGAATTTTGGGGCTAATACTGAGGTTAACCTTAAGGAAGAGTGTAAAGTTATTGTAAGTGCAGATGATGAGAGGGTGGATGAAGAAAAAAAAAAGAGTTGAGATAGTAATAAAAGAAGAAAAAGAAGAGAGAAAAGAAAGAGTTGAGAGAAAAGAAGAGATAATAGGTGAGGATGAGAGAAAAGAGAAAGACAAGAAGAGGGGAGAGAAAAAGATAGACAAAAATGATAAAATTCTTCCTTACCCTAAGGAGAGTGAAAAGATTGAAAAAGAGAGACAATATGGGTTCTTTAAAGATATCTTCAGGCAATTGGAGATTTCAATACCTATGAATGAAGCATTGCAACAAATTCCAGCTTATGCAAAGCACATGAAGCGAGTCTCCATAAAGAAAAAATTTCTAGATGAAAAGGGAGATTGCAGTGTTATTGAGAAGAAGTCACTTCCTCCAAAAGTGAAGGATCCAGGAAGTTTTACTATTCCTTGCGTCATAGGGAAGGAGAAAATAAGGAAAGCCTTAATTGATTTAGGGTCAAGTATTAATTTGATGCCTTTATCTATGCTTGAAAGAATTGGTGATCTTGAAGTCAAGCCAACAAAGGTGACTTTGCTAATGGTAGATGGATCTTTAAACAAGCCCTATGGTGTGGTGGAAGATGTTGTGGTGTGCATTGACACATTAAAATTCTTGGTGGACTTTGTGGTAATGGAGATGAAGGAGGATGAGAAGGTCTCAATCATTCTTGGAAGACCGTTTATGAAAACGGAAAAGGTCATCATCAATGTGGATGAAGGGATGATAGTGCTCCAAGACCGAGGAGAGAAGGTGATCTTTAATGTCTTCAAAGGGGAGCAGTATATTCAAGAGAAGAAGGCTAGTCATAAAGCTGCATGTAAAGATGTACCCTTGACTAATGGAGTGATAGAAATTGAAGCTCCATATTCAAGGAGAGTCAAAAAGGTGGACGGGAAGCAGTTGATGAGTTGTTGTGATGAAAGAAAAAGGAACACCAACAGTGAAGATGGAACATGAGCTTATTTGGTCAAGCTAATGACATTAAAAGAGCGCTTACTGGGAGGCACCCCAGTGATTTCAGAACATTAATTTTGATTTTGGTTATGTAATTTTATAAACTGTGGACATTGATTTATGATTGAGATTTTGTGGTATAGCATCTACTGATGGATGCTAGGTGGTTCACTATCTACTGAAGGATACTAGGTTTGCTTACACCTACTGATGGGTGTTGGTAAGAAAGATTTGCACTTACTGAAGGGTGTTGAAGGATTTTGGGTCAGGCTCGTGACGTTAAACAAGCGCTTACTGGGAGGCAACCCAGTGTTCTAAATTCTTGAACTTATTTGTTTCTGTTTTTAGATTAGGGTTTGATGTACTCAGTTTGAAACTTTATCTGTTATGATGGTTTGCTTGTGACTTATGCATGATGATGAGTATTGCTTGATGATGCATGGATATTGATTGATGTTGTGATTATGCACTATATGCTTATATACAGGTGGTGGTTCACAAGCTTTGTGAACGAATGCATGATGTTGTGATTGTGATTATGATGTTAAGCAGGATGTGTATGTGGAATGGTTAAATGAACCTATATGTGAGGTTTTTGAGATCCAGAGTTTTTGATTGAATGCTATTACATTGAAAGCATGAATGACTTTGCCCAGGTTTTCTATGATTGAATCACTTGCTTGTATGTGTCATATGATCAAGGCCATTTGTTGTTAACCCTTTTTAGCCAAAATGCATGATTTTAGCCCACTAAAAGAGAACAATATGTCTTCTATCCTTTGAACCTTTAGCTTTGAACATGATTTGAAAACCCTTTGTGAAAATCTTTACCTTGAGTTGAGTTGAGAATATTTTGTGGTATTGATAAAGGTTCAAGTTTGGGGTTGTTGTGAAGTCTAGAAAGGAAAAATAACAAGCATTGAGCTAAGAGGTAAGCTTGTGCAAAGAGAAAGAAAAAGGAAAGAAAAGAAAGAAAAAGAGAAACGCTCAATGCAAAGGAAAGTTGGAAAGAAGGAAGAATGGTTGTGTTAGATGATTCACTTAACTCAAGGATCTTGTGATCCAGAAAAACCAATTTTCTTATTAGCCGAGCCACATTAGAAGCCATAGAAAATTCCTTGTGATGATACTTACTTGTGATTGTGTTTGATTATGGTTAAATGAAAGGCAAAGTTAATTCATGTGACATTGTGATAGTAGAGTGAATGAGTGACCTCTTATACACTTTTTCATGTGAGGAAAAATTTCATGAGCACATAATTACATCTATGCTTAGTTGATTGATCATTCATGAGAATAGCATTTGTTGGATACTATGTGATTATGTGAACACTAAAGCATGTGTGCATCTTGACTGAATTCTTTGTGTTGAGCTGATTTGAGTAATTACTTATATTGAAAAAAGGAGTTTTGAATGTGGTGAACCGTTGTATGGATTGGTGGAAGATTGAGTTACATCTTGTTTGCTTGAGGACAAGCAAAGTTCTAAGTTTGGGGTTGTGATAACGGTTGAAAAATCGTTATTTTTATACTTAATTTTGACCTTAAAGACAACCTTTATGACTTAGAAACTAGCTTGTAATCATGCTTTTGCTTATGTTTTGGAAATAAAAGAGTTGGATGGGTTTTATGCTTGGTTTCTCTTGTTTTTGCAGGTTTTAAGATGAATTGAATGGAAGAAGTGAAGTAGCCATAAGTTGGAGTCAGAAAAAGAAGAAAAAGTGCATAAAAGAAGAGTCGCAAGTACCGCTCAGCGAAAATTACCGCTGAGCGGCACTTTGAAGTCCCGTAGTCACCGTTGAGGGGCAAAACTGCAGTTGAGCGTCAAATAGAAGAACCGCACTTACCGCTGAGCGGTAATTACCGTTGAGCGGTATTTTAATGGGCCTTGGGCCACTTTTCTGTAATCTTTAAGAGTCTATATAAGGTTTTAGTCGACCTAGGGGTAGTATCTTTTGGCAGAACGAAGCAAAATCACACTTTCTTCACGACTTGGAGGAGGATTTTAGATGCTCAAGCTCCACTCTTCAAATTCTTGGGTTCTATCTTTCATTCTTTCATTATTTTTCATCTAGTTTCACCATGATTATGGTGAACTAAACCTTCATTGTTGTTGGGGAATCAATGTAATCCTTTGAAATTCTCATGTATGGAATTAGTTCTTTAATCCATATGCTTTCTTTCATTAATTGTTAGGGTTTTTCTTCTATACTCTATGCATGCTATGTTTTTAACTCATTCAATTTCATGATCATTGATTTTATTTGTATGGACAAATATAGATAAATCTAGACATGAAGAAATTCTCCCAATAGTAATATTGCCTAGACATAGGGATAGGAGGATTGGTTGCCTTTAAGCTTCTATGCGAATGTAATGCATGAATAATTGCTAGGGAGACAAGACATATTAAACTAGTGATTAGGAGTAGGCTTTCTTCACCAAGACATTGGGTTTAAGGTAAATTAAAAAGTGACATTAACATTAATGAAGAAGATGAATTCTTGAATACATGAGAGTGGATAGGATGAATTGAAAACCCCCAACAACATTATCATTCCATATATTTCAATCACGTTTTGCTTCTTTTGTTCAATTGATCAATACATGCATTCATATTTACTTTTTATTATTTGCATTTAAATATACAAAACTTTGTTCATAAGTCTAATTTAATCAACAAATCACATAATTGTTTAGGCTGTGAGTCCTTTGGGAAACGATACTTGGTCTTACCATTTATTATTACTTGATACAATTCGGTTACACTTGCCGAGGGTTAACATGTCATATGATCAAGGCCATTTGTTGATAACCTTTTATTATCCAAATGCATGATTTTAGCCTAATAAAAGAGATTACATTGTGTTCTATCCTTTGAACCTTTAGCCTTAAATATGATGTGAAAACCCTTTTTGAAAATCTTTACCTTGAGTTGAGTTGAGAATATCTTGTGGTATTGATAAAGTTTCAAGTTTGGAGTTGTTGGGAAGTCTAAAAAGGGAAAACAACAAGCATTGAGCTAAGCACATGAAAAGAAAAATAAAAAGGAAAGAAAAGAAAGAAAAAGAAAAGTTGGGAATAAGTAAGAATGGTTGTGTTTATATGAGTAACTCTCTTAACTCAAGGATTTTGTGATCCAGAAAAACCAATTTTCTTCTTAGCCCAGCCACATTATAAGCCATAGAAAAGTCCTTGTGATGATGCTTGCTTGTGAGTGCGTTTAATTGTGGTTAAATGAAAGGCAAAGTTGATTCATGTGACATTGTGATAGTAGAGTGAATGAGTGACCTCTATATACACTTGTGTGATTGAGTAAGACACTTTATCTAGTGAGGAATAATTCCATGAGCACATGATTACATCTATTCTTAGTTAATTGATCATTCATGAGAATAGCATTTGTTGGATACTATGTGACTATGTGAAATCTACAATGAGTTTAATTGAATTAAAGCGTGTGTGCATCTTGACTGAATTCTTTGTGATGAGCTGATTTGAGTAATTACTTGTCATGAAAGAAAGAGTTTTTGAATGTGGTGAACCATTGTATGGATTGGTGGAAGACTGAGTTACATCTTGTTTGCTTGAGGACAAGCACAGTTCTAAGTTTGGGGTTGTGATAACGGTTGAAAAACCGTTATTTTTATACTTAATTTTGATATTAAAAACAACCTTTATGACTTAGAAACTAGCTTGGAATCATATTTTTGCTTAAGTTTTGGAAATAAGAGAGTTGGATGGGTTTTATGCTTGGTTTTCCTTGTTTTGGAAGGAATTAAGATGAATTAGATGAAAGAAGTTGAAGTAGTAAGGAGTTGGACTCAGGAAAGGAAGTAAAAGTGCACAAAAGAAGAGCCACATTCACCGCTCAGCGCAACTTTTACCACTGAGCGGTGTTCTGAAGCACCGCAGTCACCGCTGAGGGCCAGAAATGCAGCTGAGCGTCATTCTGAAGAACCGCACTTACCGTTGAGCGCCAAAAGTGTCGTTGAGCGCCATTTAATTTGGCTAAGGCCTATTTTCTGTAATTTCTAATAAACTATATAAGGGTTTAGTCGACCTAGAGTTGGTATCTTTGGATAGAAAGAGGCGAAATCACACTTTCTTCACCCCTTGGAGGCGGATTTTGGATGCAGAATCTCCTTTCTTCAAACTCTAGGGTTCTATCTTTCATTCTTTCATTGTTTTTCATCTAGTTTCACCATGTGTATGGTGAACTAAACCTCCATTGTTGTTGGGGAACCGATGTAATCCTTTGAAACTCTCATGTATTGAATTGGTTCTATATTTTATATGCTTTGCTTCATTAATTGTTAGGGTTTTTCCTCTTTACTCTATGCATGCTTTGTTTAACTCATTCAATTGCCTGATCATTGATGTTATCTATATGGACACATATAGGTAAATCTAGAACTGGGGAAATTCTCCCGGAAGCAATATTACCTAGACATAGGAATAGAAGGATCGGTTGCCTTTAAGCTTCTGTGCGAATGTAATGCATGAAGAATTGTTAGGGAGACAAGACATTGTAAACTAGTGATTAGGAGTAGGCTTTCTTCACGGAGACATCAGGTTTAAGGTAAATTAGAAAGTGACATTAACATTAATGAAGAAAGATGAATTCTTGAATACATGAGAGTGGATAGGATAAATCGGAAACCCCAACAACATCATCATTCCATAGTTTACATCAATCTATTTTGCTTCTTTCAATCCGATTGATCAAAAACTTGCATTCATGTTTATTTTCCGCAATTCAAACACAATGATTTCGTTTACAAGTCTAATTTAATCCACAAATCACATAACTCTTTAGGCCGTGAGTCCTTTAGGAAACGATACTTGGTCTTACCATTTTATTATTACTTGATACGATTCGGTACACTTACCGAGTGTTAACAGGGAGTTCTCTGTATTCTTGCTTGTATAGCTCTATCATTATAATGGTCCTATCAACTAAGGTTGTTGAGGGAAGACTTGATATAGGCTTGGCCGAACCAGTATAAATCTTTGTGTTGATATTTCTTTCCTTCTCTTTTATTGTTGTTCATATACTTGTCAAATTGATTTCAAGAAAACTTAAAGATTATGAAAAGCTTTTTAAAAGAAAATTTTTTTAAAGGGCTAACCAATTCACCACCCCCTCCCCTCTCTCTTGGTTGAGATATAAGTCATCACTTTTTCTACAATTCTCATATAAAGGATATATACACCAAACTTCTGAAAACTTGTAAAAGTTCTTTCTCTTTGAATGAAAGGCAATAGCATAAGGATTCAAACAATTGTTCTCTCTTCTTCTTCTCTTCAGCGAGTCCTCCATATATAGCCTTCTTTGATAGATAATAGTTAGACATAGAGTTGACTTCCATGTAGACTTCATAGCCTTTTTAGGTAGGTAGTCAGACTCAGGTCTACATTGTAGAGTGACAGTGCTTTATTAGAGCTTTCTTCAAAAGTAGCTTGTATGGTTCTTCAAAGCTTAAGGCTTTGAGGAAAGATTTCAAAAATGTCTTCTTATCTCTTAACGTCTTTGTGTTGTCATTATCTGCACAGATAAAAAGAGCAAAACATACAAGCAAAGAAGCACCTTTTTGTACATTCAATAAATGTTATTGCATGTCTAAAATATATTGGCACATGTCAGCTCGTCAAATAAAAACATCGTTTAGTTATGTTTAGCCAAACTTGTATTCATATGCTTTATCCTTTTTACTAGATGATATTGCGATTATACACAATGTTATGAGCTCTATAACGTTTAATGTTTTTTATGTATACGGTAGACGCTCTTGTGATATCAGATGTTCTCATCTCATTTGATAACATTTGATGCGTTTAACTGATATTCTAAATGATTCATTTCTTTAGACGCTTTTCTATTTAACACTGTTTGAATATAAAGTCTTAAGCTTCATTTTTTAGTTAAGCATTTACTAGACGTTTCCATATATCAGATGTTGTTCGTTAAATATATACATATGTATGTATATACATATATGTGTATATATGCATATGTGTGTATATATGCATGTGTGTGTAATACATGTGTGTGTGAAAATGTTATTTTCACATAACCTTGTGAATGTTTATTTCATTCAACACATATGTTGTTTAACGTTATTCTTAGCAAGTACAATCTTTATACGCTTCACTCAATAAACAATATTTTGTTAAGTATTATATGTTAAATTTTGAAATATGAATTACTAGATCGTTTAACTATCTTGTCTTAATATTACCTTATATAAATATATATATATATATATATATATATACACATATATATATATATATATACACATATATATATATATATACACATATATATATATATATTGGAAAACATTATTTTTATAAAACGCTATAAATGCTTGTTTTATTCAACACATATTTTGTTCAACGTTATTCTTGGCAAGGGCAATCTTTATACGCTTCACTCAATAAACAATATTTCGTTAAGTATTGAATGTTAAATTTTAAAACATGAATTACTAGACAGTCTAACGATCTTGTCTTAACATTACCTTATTTAACTATTGATAACAGTTGAAAAACTGTTATTTTCATGCTTAAAATTGATACTA
>JAHCHA010012851.1:56775-68405 GCA_027742795.1 Vigna hirtella
ACAAGTTTGTGACATCATATTTTGGTGCTTACAAATTTGTCCATCAACTATATCAGTAAATATTGCTAAATCTTTTTGAATCTAGAAAAAATCTTCTCAAATATTTTTGGGTCTCCTCAACAATAAATATATCTTGAAGATATTGGATTATCTAGAAGATCATTGGAGGAGAGTATATTATTCGAAAGAATATTCTAATAACAAAAAAGCCTAAAACAAAAGCTCAATCCAATTTCTATATAAAGAGAGTTAGAAAAATACATTAGGGGAGTTGAGAAACCCTTTGGGGTGCCTAATTTCATCTTCTCTCCTCTCATGTTTTCCACCCCTCTTCTTCTATTTTTATGTTATTTCTACATTTCATGGAGTGTTAAGCCTCTAAGGTTGATTATGCTGTAATTTCTTAACTAAATTCTAAGGTGAGATGAATAAATTTGTTTGTTCTTTTGATACTTGTGATTTATTTTTTTGTCTTTTGCTTCATAATCAAGTAAAAGTAATTATTTTTACATTACAAGTTAGCATGGTGTTAAATCTACATAATATATCAATCATGAGTCCAATGTTTTTAATTTTTATTGAAAATTCACTTTGATTAAAGTTAGAAATTTTCATGTGATTGAATAGATTTTTGCTAATAATTGATAATGTACATTGATTAAAGGTGAGAATTTTAACATGATTTAACTAATAATGTATTTTAGTTAATTAACTTTTTACTTGATATAAAAGTTAAAAGAAATTACAAAATATATTTAATTAAGAATTTAGATTTGATTAATTTAAAAATCTAAATTAATAAGAATTTATTAATTTGAAAATGTAAGATAATAATTAACTAAACAATAATAAATTTTATTTTTAAAAAAATCTATTTTCTTTATTATTGTTTTTATCTTTTTAAATCTATTTAAAAATTTATTTCTTTTCTTTTGTTTATTTTAATTTTAATTTTAATTTTTATTATTTTTATTATTTTATTTATCTAATTTTTACAAAAACTAATTTGTTAGAAATCAATTTGGTTTAAGATTAATTTTATCTTTATAATTTAGTATTAAATTGTTCACGAACAAATATTGCAAAGTATAAGACAAATATTATTTAATTTTATCTCTTGTATGTTTTACACGTTAAATCTTTGTGTTGAGACCTAAAAGCAAGATCTTCTTGAAATAAGAAAAAAAAAGCAAAACTTACAGAACAAACATTAAAATGCTTAATAGGACTACAAATGCTTAAATTCAATGTTAACAGTGTTTACCCAAACTTTTCGCTTATCAAACAAAGTTGTGAAAACATATTTTGATAAAAACATTTGTAGAACGAAAAATTGAGTCTATTATATCAACATTTGTTAAAGTAATTATCAAGTAACCTGTTTAGTTGAAAAGAGCAACAGAAATTTCAAAGAATTACCATTTGTAGCAAGTACGAAATACTACAATTAGTAAAAGATTATTGTTCTGTATATTTAACAAATTTTTAAACTTATCGGTGTAAATTAAGTGTATTCCTTTTAAAAGAACATAAATCTCTAGACCCAAGAAAAACCAACTTTCGATCCACCGAAAAACACAGACGGAAGAAATGAATAGGTCTTTGAACGTGTTCGGCTATAATGGATAAACTTTAACTATAAGTGCGAATTTTGACAATGTACATGTTTACATGTTAAGAAATATCTAAAGTGCCGGGAAAGGGAGGAAATGTAAAGGCATACACATAATAGTATAACTTCTTTTCGTTCTATAAAGAAATGAAATATTATATAAGTTAAGTGATAAATTTTAATTTGATGAATTTATTAAAAACTATATTGTATCGAAATTAATTAACCTCATTATTTTCAAAGTCACTTATAATTTTTCTTCAAAAAGAGGCATGCAAGAAGACTACATTCACTAAAATACCAAGGTCAAACAAAATAAGCAGGTATAACTAGCAAAACGAAAAGACAAAAACTCGCTCCATAATATAAAAAGGAGTGCAGGAAAAAAGATTTGAAAGATGGGTGGGGGAACTCGAAACTACATTTTTAACCACTCTACAAATCTACCACTGTCACAGGTTTAACACTTGTTTGAACAGTCTTCAATTGTTTGTGCTGTTGATCCATTCTCTTCTACCAGATTCTCCTTTTGTCCTGCTTCACCTGTAGTAGCTGATTCATTAGTCAAGGCTTCATCATGAGACTTGCTAACCTACAATAGCACAAAGGATTTGAAATCAGAGCATAAGTGGCAACCTAAAAAGGCATGAACCTGAATGTAGCTTAGGATCCAACATTTATAAAGTGCATAGTAATAATAAAAAAATCATATGGGAAAAAATTTGCAGGAAAATTTCAAATGCCAAAACTTGTTCTTAATATGTGATTTGAAGGTTCGCTTCACCTGTTTTGGAAGCTGTTGTTCCTTAGATTTTCTTTCCTGAATCATTTTTTCACGAGTCTCATAAAAGCCAAAATCATCCAGAATGCACGTCTTGCTCGACTGCTCCTTGAAGATTTTGAGAACTTGAATACCCTTCTGAAACTTAACCTGCATAAGGATATAGATGAGTACAGCGAGTTGAAAGGGGAAGAGATTCAAGGGGATGAAACAAGTTACTAAGTGAATACCTCCTGAGTGTCTCTACTATTGGTAACAGGTTTGTTTTCATTATTTTCTAGAGTAATCTGCCTCAACACACTGTTCGGGATATCCTTTATGATATGCCACTTCACAGAAAAGCAACCAGTCCACCTATCCTGCTGCCAATACTCCACCGTTCTACCAAAATCAACTGGGCTCACCATCTCTGCTAAACCAACAAATTGTCCACTAGTGTTGACCTGCCCACCAAGAAACAGCACGAGGCTTAATAAAATCCATAAAACATAGAATTAAACTAATTGCCATATAAAGTCAGCAACTCACCGAAAATAGCAAAAATACAGGACAGTCACCAGGCTTTTCTTTGGCTTCATGATATGCTGCATCCAGCTTTTTATTGCCATTAAGGGTGCTTGACCAAACATTATATTTTATGCTTTTATGAATATCGTCCTCACTATAAGATTTGATGACAAAGAATTTTGCATCAGAATAGTTCTCAGAAAAATCTTCCCCGTCGTACTGTTTCTTATTAGGAATGAGAAGCAATTCTTTATTATCACTTTTAATTCGAAGATTCTGTCCCTCTGTTAATGGTGTGACAGGTCCAGGACCTTTCATACTTTTATCATCCGAACCATTGCCAGATCTTGGTCCCTTACTCAGCTCACCAAAACCATCCATATTTCTTTTAAAATGATCACTCACACGGCCATTTGCAACTTTAAGCTTGTTATCAACGGACCCCATTCTAAATCCATACGGAGAAGGTCCAATATGAGAATTAGGTCTATATGCGTTTCCATATTGGTTGTACATTGTGTTGCTTGGGTATATCCCATTAATGAATCCATAGAAAGGTTCTAGTCCAGATGAATGTAAGGAACCATAGTTCTGCACCGAAGAATCAGTTTAAGAAAGTTGAGTCCATTTTACTATTGGAAATAATAGTATTGTGCTCAAACCAAAATCAAGCTATCAACCATACGACAAGTTGTATACAAAGAATCATGACGATGTGGCTGGATAATTAAGCAGAAATTATCAGAACATGCATAACCACAAGAATTGTTATACCCATAATCATATATGACAGAAATATGATAAATACCGATTCTAATAATTCAGAATGACATTAGACAAAGGACCCCATGGCCACAGACCAGTGGTGAACCTCCAAACCCAAATAATCAATCATATGATAGATACTGGTTTTGATATTCTATAATAAACCCAAATAAACCCAAACAAACCCAAATAATATGATAGATACTGGTTTTGATATTCTATAAAGAATGACAAAATAGACAGGAATTCCTTCATGAAATCATCCATGGCCACAGACCAGTGATGAATCCAGAACAGGAATAGGGATAGATGGAATGAATACTAGTTGCTCTTCTAAGGATTTCAAGAGTTTGACATTTTCACCCGCAAAACCGATCTCTGACTGAACAGATCAGTCTTAATCTTCTACCCCGTCTCCTATGGATTACCTGCAAATTCTGTATTCTAACTAACTAACTCCTTGAACTAACAGAGACCAGAACATTGGGCTTGCCTGCCATAATATGAATAGAAAGTTGGTTGAGGAAAAACATATTCTCCTGGAAAAATTTTCACGGAAGTATTGAAAACAAATGAAAGCTAAAGTTGTAGAGGGCAAAACAAATGCATTTAAATACTTAAATCCTGTCTGAAGCACATAAACAGGATGGGTTGACAGATCAACCATACCATGGACTGTGGAAGTGGCTGAGGAATAGCTGAATTCCGTTGAGAGGATGTTTTCTTGACAGGCACAGCTGGAGAAGATAATCCAACTTTTGCCCCATCATAGGATTTTTTATCAGAAAATATTAAGGCCTCTGAAGGTAATGCGGGTTGAGTCCCATGAAGAACTACTCTTGGATCCTGATGTCCTGGCAAAGGAGCATATACAGGAAAACCAGCCCTTTGATAAGTAGAATCATTTGAATTCAACAATGAGGGCTTGGAACTTGACAAAAAATCCTTCAACCCATTGTTATGTGTAGAATCTTCGTTGACTGCACCAACACTGCTTTCATTATTAATAACACCAGATGAAAGGGTATGTTCATCACTGATTGCAGTTGATATTTTCCCTGGTTGAGCATTGATTTTGTTAGCAGCAAAAGACCCATCAGCAGAAGTTGGAGACTGGTAGTAGGAAGGGTAATGGTACTGTTGCAGCCCATAGAACTTATCATCATGTTGCATGGGTGCTCCATATGGTGTATAACCATAACCTTGATGGTACAAATAAGAAGAGCCATCCCCCCAAACACCCTGTTAATTAATTCATTACACACAAAAGAGAACACTGTTAAACTGTCTCACGTTTAACAATTGAGTAAATCTATATTTTTTTTGTTTAAAATATGAAGAAGAAAATCATATACTTACAACAATAAGTGGAAGAAGAAAGATAAGAAACCACACATGTAAGAAAATTAGCAAAAGACAGAAATGATTATGGCTACCTTCCCTAGAGGATAAGAATTATGACACTTGCACCCTCCTTGTTAGGGAAAGTTCAACCACACTACTTACATTATGCCCTTAAAATTTGATTTGACAATATTGAAGTACCAACCTCAGGGGAGGTACTTATAGTTACCCCAAATGACTTTAAGCTCATCGAAGTGATCAAAACTAAAGCTAAATTACCTAACTATTTTAGGATTGAATATTGACTAGAAAATTACAAATAACTATTTAAAATTTGAAACAAAAATGTTTACGCAAAATAATTTAATATCATCTTGATGATATCATGCATGATTTTAGAAAGTAGAAAGCATCCACATTTCATAGTTTGGTGTTGAAGTTAACTATACCGTATAGCAGAAATTAGCCAGCACAAAATGGAACTTAGTCAGAATTCTCTGTTAAAATTATGACAGCTTCGCAAAAGTGCAGTAGTAAACATTATAGGTGGTACTTACTTGCGTCATCCCTCCGTTAAGGTTCATATATCTGGAGTAAGAGTTCCAATCACCTTGCCCATCATAACCTGCAGAGAATCCTATAGTCACCATCAATTTTCTAGAAGGACAAGTTATTCGATCAACAATTTCCACGTCATTCTCTGAAGTTATAACAGCTTACCTTACCTCCATAATAGTAAGCAGTCGATGGATGTCCATTTGGAGTGAAGCTTGCATTCAGGTTAAATGGCTTGGACACCTTAGCTAGGGCGTTCCCACTCTGTATAGAAGCAGACTATAAGAATCTGTTATCACACCACAAATCCAAAGTTTCTAATGTATAGATTCTATAGTAAAAATACACACCTTTGCAGGATCCGGAACTACAGTGGTCTTGGGCTCAGAGTCCAAGGATAAATTCTGCAGTAAATCTGCAGCTTCTGCATTAAAATGGTAAAGAAAACTCATGATTAAAAAGAAAAGTTTCTCCAACAAACAAAAATAAACTTAAAATAAAAAACAAAAAGGGATAAATTTCATCAGCTCATCACCGGTATCTATAAATCGTCTTATGGAAAGGTTAACTAGATGTCAAATGAACCTCCGTATTTATTTGTTTAAATTACAACAGCGTATACATGTTTTAATAAAATGAAAAAAAAGCCTTTCAAACCATTACTAGCTTCTATGAGATCCACTTGTCATCCATACAACCTTTACACAAACACAAAAAAAGCAATTCCAGTAACCAAATTTAAAAGGATAAAATATTTCTTTTTCTTCAAAAAAAAAACAATGAAAATTTGAGCAGTACAACAAACACTCACTCTATCACACAAGTAAAAGCACTCTTAAACCCTTCAAATAATTTCACATAAATGATATTTCTATTAATCTGAACATTAAATTCAAACTATTCACCACTACCTAGGGTATTACAGTCAAATTTCACAAATATTGGACAACAACAATAAAATAATTTTTACTTCCGTAATTCCACACATGCAAGACCTACTTTTGAGCCAATCCACCACACACCAGAGAGAAAGATAGGAATAATTCTACATCACAAACACACTCTAGTCCCAAACACAAACACAGACACCGCACACTTCAAAAGCAACAAACAATAACGAGAGACAGGAGGCATGCACAAAAGCAACGCAATTGAATCAGAAAGAGTTTTGCGAGAACAGAAAGAGAGAGTGAAAGAGTATACTTTTGGTGTCAGAGGAAGGAGTGAGGGTTTCCATGATCCAATTGAAGGTGAAGATTATTACGAGAAAGAAGAAGATATGAATATGTATGTATAACGAGAAGAGAAGCTTGGAGAAGGGGTCGCCGCAGGCACCGTTTTTGGTTTGGGTTTTTAGTTTCACAATAAGCAAAGCAGCTAACTAGGGTATTTATAAACCTGCTAGTTTTTGGTTGCGTGACTTTTCAAAATTCTAATTCCACCCCGCTTCAATAATTCCAGAAACCTCTCACTTACCAATTTCTTTATGGTTAAAACTTTTTTTTAAATATTGAAATATTCATACATTTTGTTTTTATTTTTTTAAATCATATTTAGACATTTTGTTGAGATATTTTTATATTTTTCTTTCTTATCTGGATTTTTCTTATTATTTTTTTCATCATATGATATGTTTTCTTAATATAAGTAAGATACAGATATAGATCCAATATAAAATAAAATTAACAGAACCAAAAATAAAGAAAATAATTATTAGATCAGATGTAAAATCTTCAGAAACAATTACCTACACTTAATATTTCAAAATAAGTCTTATTATTTTTCACAAATATATGTTTAAAATGTACAATATTTGATTTTACTTTTTAAGTTTTTAAAATTTTTAATGTTAACATGCATTTCGTTTTATTTTCAGAGTGATTTCTAAATGGACATATGAAAGGAAGAAAATTCATCATGCTAATAATGTCTCTATAATAGATGAAGAATGTTGTATTTCAAATTAAAG
The DNA here is from genome assembly GCA_027742795.1 of Vigna hirtella. Lineage (NCBI taxonomy): Eukaryota > Viridiplantae > Streptophyta > Magnoliopsida > Fabales > Fabaceae > Vigna > Vigna hirtella. Next base: position 64,309 of record JAHCHA010012851.1, read on the forward strand.
AAATTAAGAACAGACAAATTTCTTGGAAGGGATGTGACTCAAGTTGACCGTGTTTTTCATAGAAAACTAAAAACGCATTTTTATCTGTGTAAAGTATTATTTTAAAACGATAAAGTTTTCAATTAATATTCATCAACAAAACATTTTAACTGATAACAAGATTTTAAATATTCATCTTATTCTCTTGTCAGTTTATTTGACTCGTTTATAACCTCATTTAATTAATTAAAAATATTAAGTGCGGTACTTAAAGTAATTTAATTTAAGAGTTATTCATTTATTAAGTTATTTCAAGTAATTTAATTTAAGAGTTGTTAACTTATTAAGTTATTTCAAGTAATGTGTAACTTACATAATCTTTATATAAATATTTATCATGTTTTAATATATTTTTATTATTTTTAAGTTTTTTATTATATTTTTTAAATTTGAGAATAAAAATGTATAAAAATTTTAATATTGAGAAATTTCAATTTTTACATGATTAAAAATATATTTAATTTTTTAATTTTTATTTATACATCTTAGTTTTACAACGGCTATTAATGTGTTTAGTTATGTTTAAAAGTTTGTAGGTAGTTCAAGTTAAAAAATTTCTCAAAATTCAAACAAGTAATGTTTCGTTAGACAATATCATCTAAAACAAATACACATAATGAGAATTGGAAAACAAAACACATTATGTAAGACGAGTTAAAATTGAGAAAAAGAATAAATAAAAATAAATTTGATTAATGTTTTATGTGATTTTATATTTTTTAATCAGTTAATTCCACCAAACATTTTTAATATAATGTATCAAAATTTATAAATTAAAAATTTGTCGAGTTAACTTATCAACTATTAACCGTTAGTACTTAAATTTACAAAACACATTTTTAATGTAGTTTAAGAGTGAAAGTGATTTAAATGAGATGAAGTATGAATATTTTAATTTAAGTAAAAAACTTATAAATTGAAAAGGTTAATTATTTAAGTTTCATTTTAGATCAAATGTATCTTTAACACATTTTTTTATACCTTGTGTTTAAATTTAAGAAACTTGTTTATAAAAGAACTGTTCATCTTGCTTAAAAATTGTTTTAGAGTAACTTTCTCTTTATCCTATTTCTTAATATGGTTTAGGGAAGAGTTGCATGCTTAGAGACTATGATGTTGCATGAGTTCTAGTGCGATCAAAGAAGGGGAAGCTTGAGCAAAATAAGTGAGGTAAAAAAGAGACTATTTATGACTTGAAACCCTAACGAGATATAACAACACAAAACTAAGATAATACAAAGGAATGAATTTAATTGAAACACAGCAAACATTAGATGAAAATTCAAATTCAAATGTATGTTTTTCTCTTACATAGAGAGAATGATCTTGAAATCATTCAAAGAAAGCTCTTATCCACTTGGTAATAACTCTCTCTTAATAGTAAAAACGATTTTAGAATGTAAGTTCAAAAATCATGTCAATAATAGTAAGAATGAGAAAGTTATTTATATTTTAAGTAATTATTTGGTTTAAACACTCGGATGGTCCTCATATTTGTATGGAAATCTCAAGTGGGTCCTCGTATTTGCAACTGTCTCAATTGGGTTCTAATATTTGAAAATTTGAGCCAATTTTGCCTTGTCCATTAAGTGTTGACAAACAACGTTAAAATTTGTTGACATGGAATTCTTTTTTAGATGAACAATTTATGACATGACACAAAATTTAATTGAAAATATTAGGGATTTAGAGTCTTCATCATCCTCCAACGCATGGTAAAAGTCGGCTTCGGATTCTACAAGCACCACTGAAATTGCATCGCTTGGGGTGTACTAAACGACGGGGTTTGAAGAACTATGGGGCCATAGGACGTTGTCGGCGAGAGGGGATTTAAATTATCAGGTTCTTAAATTGTTAAGAACTTAAATTTAATCAAACCTATTAAAATTCATAGATTAGGGATTTCTAATTATTTCTCTTCCAAATATTGATTCACTCTTCCAAAGGCTGATTCACTCTCAATTAGCCCTGATCAGAAACGTTTTTCCCCTTAGTCTTCTGTTTTGGGTCAGTATAGGATTCTCGTGAGGGTTTGCTTCCTCTTTCTCTTCTTGGTTTGAGCTCGCCACACCTGGACGCACGAAGGGGATGACGGCGTTGCGTTGGGTATTCGAGTGGGCTCTTCGTCGCAAGGAGATGTTCTTCTTCTCCCTCTTCTTTGTTTCTGCTTCGACGTTGCAGGGAACTCTCCTTCTCTCAATTCTAGTTCGCGGCGCAAAGAGGGAGGCTCCCTTTCTCTTCCTGTTCTCGGTTCTTGTTTGGTTCACGCAGGGAGGGGAGGCATTTTCGGCCCAGGCGCGATTCTATCTCCGCGACGTTAGGGGCCTGTCCTCCAACGTCTCTATGGCAAGCGTTCCTGTTTGACGGCGGGGTTGTGGAGGAGAAGATCGAGGCTTGTGTCTCGTGGCGTGGTGGCCTTCGTTTCTTAGCGTCTTCGCGGTGACGGAGCTTCTGGTGGTGCATTACGTTTCGGGGTTTTTGTGCTTGCGATTTGATCTTGTAATTTCGGAGCTAGGGTTTCGAATTGGGGAATTTGGATTTCTGATGCTCATATTTTGGGTTTGGGTTCTCGTTGGTGGTGCTTAATTCTTCGTTGCAGGTTTTGGTCTCACGAATTGGGGGCTATGGTTTGTAATTTGTTCTTGCAAATCGGGGTTTCTAAGGTTAGGGTTTCAATCTGTTCTTGCAAATCGGGTTTCTGATCTTGTTTGCGAATTCTCTTTTAGGTGCTCTGTTCTTATTTTCCGACCTTGAGCTTTCCAACTTGGTCATCCAATGCTTCTTCCTGCTAGTTAAAAATTTCCTAATCTGAAGAAATCTCTAATATAAAAAATTAAATAATATAACATAACACGTCATATAACACCTATACAATACTTAACAACAAATTAAATAACAAATTCCACATAATATAAGACCTATACAATACTTAATAACAAATTAAACAACAAATTCCACATAATATAAGACGTATATATCAACGTGCACCACGTCAACAAATTTTAATGTCGTTTGTCAACACTTAACGGACAGGGCAAATTTGGCTCAATTTTTCAAATATTAGGACCGAATTGAGACAGTTGCAAATACGAGGATCCATTAGAGATTCCCATACAAATACGAAGATCATCCGAGGGTTTAAATCTAATTATTTTAAATGAATTAAAATTGTGTTTTATTATGTTAATTTCACTTATTCATGAAATTAATGGATTAAAATTTATTTTAACATATTAAAATAGAATAGAGTAGCTTAAAATCTTATGAAAGCATAGGAAAAATTAATCTATTAAGGACTTGCTTTAACAAATTAAAAACAATCTCACAAAACTACTCATGTTATAAGTAGTCTTAATTAATTACAAAATATATATAATCATTTAAATAAGTTTATGTAGTCATTCCATACTCAAATGAACGTAATATATTAACATCTTTTAATCAATTTAAAACTTTCTATCGTTTTCCCAAAGGACTCACGGCCTAGTTAGTTATCTGATTTGTTGATTATTTGAGACTTGTGAACGATTGATTGTAGGTTTTTAATGCAAAGGACAGAAATTAAACATGTATGCATGAATTTGATCAATGGCAAAAAGAGTAAAACAAACACGTAATGAATGATATGGATGAGTATGTTGTTGGGGTTATCAATTTCATCTTATCCACTCTTATATACTTTAGGAATTCATCAATCTTTTCATCAATGTTAATGCCACTCTCTAAATCACCTTGTCAAGAAGGCCTATCCTTAATTACGAGTTCATACAATTCCTAGCATTCCTAGTAATTAGTTCTGAAGTGCAGGAGCTTAACGGCAACCAATATACTATTGGGAGAAATTCCCCGGATCTAGACTTCCCCGTACGTTCCCATATCGACAAAATCAATGATCATGACAATGAATGAGTTAAACACTGCATGCTTTGAGCAAAGAGGAAAAACCCTAACAATTAATCAAAGAAAGCATGTATCTCAAATGAGATTTTTAAACACAAATTCCATATATGCGAGTTTCACAAGATTACATTGATCCCCCAACAACAATACAAGGTTTA
>JAHCHA010012851.1:77065-103108 GCA_027742795.1 Vigna hirtella
AGTGTCAATTTTAAGTATGAAAATAACAGTTTTTCAACTGTTATCACTAGGTATCACAAGTATAATCCTTTTCAGGCTACGCCGAGTATCAACCAAATAATTCGATCAATCCAATAATTTGATCTAAAGTTAGATGCATTATTTCCTAATGTTCATATGACTTGACTGGTTGATTTTGAAAACTTTCTTAATTGTCACAAGGTAATTCTTTGAACATTGTAGCTCATTTTAATTATGTTCTTATAGAGCCACCTTGTTGTGATTAGAACTAACTACCAAATCTAGAAGATTTTGTAGAAACCAGACTTAGCGGGAAGAATGTCGTCGTGGGCAATGGAGTTATTAGAGTTTTCTATTAGGTATAAAACAAAGAGGTACTCTATAAAAAATTCAACTCCACAAAATTATTCAACTTTCGCTCTCCAAAGTTTTTGTCCTCTTCCTTGTTAGTACTCGTCTTTTGTAAGGTGAATGGAGTTATGTATGCAGAAGACACCCTAACGCTCAATTCAGTCTCAAACATGAATAGAGTATTAAAGTAATTAATGAGAACATAAATTATTTACCTCGATGATTGTACTATTTATAATATGATCTATTACGTTTGTGGGCCTTTACTTGGACGAGCTTGGGCTTGGGACCAATAGCCCATTTACCTTGTTTGAGTCAATGTTTGATCATATTCTTTTAAGTTACAGAGTAATCGGTACGTCATTGGTTCTAGTAGACCGATAGGTAACCAGGCAGGCTGTTTAGTGGTAGTCACCATGCAAGATGGACCTGTTTAGGTGCAGGCACTTAGGACGCATTCATTTGTGTTCTATCTTATATCGTCTTAGGATGAGACCAATGCTGATGTGGTTGAGGGGTACTTGGTCATATACATTAAAATTTATTTTTTATTTCAAGTGATAAGATTTTTATATCAATTCAAATGATCAATTCGAGATTAAAGAAGGAAGACACTTAGCCAAATAATACAACGTAATCAAACTCATCTAATAAGTAGAAAACTTATGCACTAAGTTCCACTAAGTCTGCACTATTAGATTTAAAGACATATAGTTTTCTAAAAGGGTTCAATAGATTAAGTTTTCACAGAACATTTTTCAATAAACAAACTCATATAGATATAAATATAAAAGCATGACTTTGATGCCTAGTCAAACTAGTTAAATCATTCACTAAATTCTTATTAGGTTGATCATATCAAGAAGATATAATATTTATCATTAGGTTTTGGTACAAATTCATAAATGATTATAACAAATAGTCTAAGAACTAAGGCAGAGCAATTTTAGTACAAAGTTTTACACCATAAACATTTATTGTTTTGTTCAAACAAAAAAAAGATCAAACTTTATATAATAATTTGTTACATTTTTATGACAACAATAAAATATCACAAAAATAATGAAAACTTTGGCCTAGTATTTTGTTCAACTCTTCAAGGTTTGCTCCCTTAAACTTTATCTTCATTGTTTCAGTAGCTCTCCCTTAACATGTATTCCATTTCTTTATCCTCTCTCCCATTTTTTAAGTAGCAAAAACAAAAGGGTGGACCATAATCAAACAACTTCTTTCATCTCTTCATCATTAAATGATATAACTAGCAGATTGAATGAAGTTGCTGTCATAATAAGCTTAAGTTTGAGGTTAAGCAAAAAAGTTGTTATGGCCTTCCATTTGAAAGCTTCCCTCAAAGTTTTTGCATACCCTTCAAGAGTGGGCTAAAGTAAGGCACTATCAACATCCACTTCAACTTTCATAAGTAAGTTCTCAAGAGAAAAAATGTTTGTCTTACAAAGTTAAAGGAACATGTGTGTTATCTTTGTAGGGATAAAGACGAGCTCATTCAACATCTTTTTTTTAATATCAAATTTTTGTATATATTTGGTCTTAGTTGCAAAATATTTTTGAAGATTTGCAATGCATGTCTACAACTCATTTAATTATTTTCATTAACTCTCCAGAGAGTGCATAATTGAAACTCAACATACTATTTGTTGTAACTCATACTATTTGAATAATTTGAAGGATGAAAAATTATGACAAATTTCAGCAAAGTGTTTCATTGCAAATTGTAGTGCATACTATTTTAGAGGATATATAAGGTTGATGGGTAATTCTTCTATGAGACAAGAAAAATGATATACATGTTTTTTTTTTAAAAAAAATCTTTTGATATAACCACTAAACCCGAAAGAAATGTGTTTCATATACAAATCTTTTTGCAGTTTTCCATATGTTGATTGGATTAAGGTGAATATTAATGGTGCAACTTGTGGAAGTCTTGGTCTGACGACTTGTGTTGTCTCTTTTAAAGATACTATGAATGAATGTATTGGTAATCTCTTTGCTATTTTACAAGTTCTTTGCTATTTTGGGAGTGTAAAATTCTTTATATGTCAAAATTATAGAAACTATTCTTGTTATTGACCATTCTTAAAAGGTTGGCTTTAGACTTGGTTGGAAAATCATATTATATGTAAGGCTCTTTTTGATTTTAAATTTTTTTTTAATCTTTGAGAGGAGATGGATAAAATGGTTGGAGATATGTAAAAAATAAAGTTTAAGCGTTTTCATATTTTCAGGAAGGAAAACAATTTTGCAAATAAAATTTATAATTGAAAAATAAAATCCATTATGAATGATATGATATTATGCCATCTAGAATTGCTCTTAATTTGACGAATATTTCCTATATTTGGAGTTGTATAGGTTTTTTGAAAAAAGTTTACTATATATTTTTGTGCATGATTTTAGTTTAATCTTCCATGCTTTCCGTTATTATTTTTTTAATAATATTTTTGTATGATGACAAGTAATGGATGTGCTTTAAAATGTCATATTACATAATGATGCTTAATATTATTTAAAAGAAAAGCGGAATTTATTATTTAAAAGAAAAGAGGGATTTATAGTGCACTTAGATAAAAGAAGCTTAAATAATGTTCATTCAACAAGACTTTGACACCACACAACTTGCATCATAATCAGTCAATTTATTAACCTTACCATGCTATACTTAACATTTTTCATTTCTTTTTGATTTTAAAAATTACTTTTAACTTACAGTTCATGATAATACCTGCTGAGAAAAAGTTAAAACTGTTTGAAAATTTTCTAACTTAACATATATATTCAATTTAAAGTTTTTTAACTTAAAATTCTCTCAACTCATTAGCTTTTTGGATGGAGGGAGAAGAAAAAATAACAATGCACGATTTGCCAAAGCAGAGCCATTCCTTGACAATCAATGTACGAGCTGGGAGCTAATGTATCTAACACCATTATTGGATGTGATAAGTTACTATAGAATTGAAAAAGAGGAAACCTACATGATTGAAATAGAATGTCATTCTGTTATTGACAGAATGATTAGGATCAAGATCCTCTACAGTTCAATTGTTACAGCAGACCAGTTCAATCATATGGTTATAGATTTTTGTGTATTAAAAAGTTTTACTATTATGATGGATGATATTATCTGTAGTTGAAATTTCAACATCTAGTGATCCTGATCCAAATGGTTGAACTAACACAGTAGCATATAGAGCTCACAAAAATATTGAAGGTAGTTACTGAACCAGCTCAAAAAAATGTCAACCCGTTTATAGGGTCAGTTACATTGGCGAGAACACTGCTAACTCAACTTCCTATGCATCCAGTTGTTAGTACACGTGCTGCTGACACAGTCTCTATTAATAGAGATGGTGACGGTTCAGTGGTGGGGCTTATAAAGAAGTCACAGAATCTGACACCTTCTACTGTACAACTCAGTCAGGAAGGAAAGTCTAATATACAATAGTTGCATACTTCTTTTCTTCCAAAAAAGAAACAAAAAAAAAAGGAGTTATTTTAGTGTTTTTCTCTTAAGCTACAAATAGTAACTTAAAAAAAAAAAACAGTTCTTAGGATATGTCTGAGTTGATATAAAGAATTGAGTGCAATCGAGATCAAACATTTTCCTTTTTATCTTATTCCATTCCTATCTTAGTAAATCAAACAGTGGACCCAACTTTCTCATAATTCCATCTCCTCCACTACACCATCAATCCAAATATAGTCTTGAGAAAAATACTTTATCACAAAATCAATTTCATTTTTAGGTTTAAAGAAAAATGCGTCTGTCATGCAAAAACTACATGCATTTGCTTCCGCAAAAGGATAGACACCCTTGCCTTAATAATCCCGCAAAAGACATTGAAATTATAAAAAATGCAGTAACCATTCCTCTTTTGGCACAATCGCTTTCTCAATGATACACAAAAGAAAAGCTTATTTCAAATATCTCAATGTTCCACGAAACCCCCTCAATGACAAAAAAAGCTTGACCCTCATATGTAAATCAAAGAAACTCATCACCTAACAAGTTTGAGACAAGGTTACCAATATTTGTACATGCATTATCCTCACTCCGGAACTTTTACTTCCCTTAGAACCTTTGCAGCATCCTCGGGCAACACAGGATTTATGTAACACCCAGTTCCAAGCTCAAAACCCGCAATTCCAATTAGCTGAGGTACTATCTGTATAAACCAATGAGTGTATGCTAATTCTGACCCGTTACTATGAAGTGGACTAGTGTGAATCATATAGTTGAATGGTGGATTGTTCAACTGCAAAGACATCTTCCTGAGCATTAGTTTCAACAAACCTCCCAGTTCAACTGCCTGCAAAACAAATGTTAGAAGTAATTATCGACCTTTGGAACAAGAAACACGAATAAAGGAGATATTCGTACATGTGTATATCACAATTTGCAGTAATACAAAGGTGGATCTGTGCTATGTTATGCTAACCATATAGTATTGTGAATTCCACAATGGATACTAATAGTTTAAGTAATATGTGTGCTATTTCAAAGATACTGAATATGGATTACATCACAATAGATCCTCAGAGTTATAATGCCCATTAGGTCGTAAGCATTACTTATTGAGCACTATCCACTACACATCCCTCACAATCCACTTGCTAATTCTTGCCCTGTTCTAAGTTCATCTGCAGAAGCATCACCAGCGTCTTATGCAGAATGCAGCATTTTCTTACAGCTCTAATCAGATATTCAATATAACAGACTGCCTGTCAAATTCAAAACTTTCCTCTTTGAACCTTTTACTTTTGCAGATCAGAAACATGAAGAGCTTCCAAGCCAGTAGTTCGTTGTTATTCCCAATATTTGTATTGTTTCTCACTCCAAACACTCCATGTTTTTCAGATTCAGCTTGTGTCACTGTGAGAAGAAATAGATTGGGCTGAAAGATGTTCTATTTAGACAGGTCTGGTCTTTTTGAAAATTTTGAAGTGTAAGTCAGGCCTGTTACCTGTTTTAGGTTTTTCTAGGCTTGGCTTGATATTTTTAAGAGTTTGACTTAGCCTACTTAAAGACCTATTTAGTTTTTATATATGTATGACTTACCCTTAACTATGTTAATTGACTAATAGTCATGGGAAAAATAAAATTATATTTAAAACAAACTACTAAACAAAATTTAAACCACAACTACTCGATGCACCAGGCACAGTAGAAATAGAATAATCTGACATTATAAGGCTCGTGTTTAACTTTATTTACATGATAAAAACTTATTTTTAAGGTTTCATATCATGATAACTTATTTAAAAGTTTATCTTGCAAGATTTCAAAATAAGATAATGGCTATTGGTACAACTAAAAGTTTAACACCATTTCAGATCTATTTGTTCAGACAGTATGTTTCTGTCACATGCAATCAGCCCATAATAGGAATGAGTGTCAAATCTCAGAAAATAACTAAAATTTAAGCCTTTAATTCATGCCACACATCAGGTGCATTATATTGAGATCAAACTAAATATTTGGCATCTAAGAAGCAGGAAGATTTAGCAAATAAACCACTGTTACCTTTTCCGCATCCAATTCATGGAAGTGAGCAGAGTGGTACCGAGGAACAATCCATATCTCAAAAGGAAATGTTGCAGCAAAAGGAACCAGTGAAAAGAAGTTGGTAGATGAATCAATCAAAAGATCTTCACGTTGAATTTTACAAATAAAACATTTCCCTGTCTGATCAAAATGATCTTTCATACTTGCAAGGCGGGCAGATACACTTGGTGGAATAATTGGCAGGGCCATCATCTGACTGTGAGAATGACTCATTGATGCACCAGCTGAAGCACCATGGTTTTTGAACACCTTCAAAGATTAAGAAAAACAAGTTTAAGAAAAATTGCAAGAAAAAAAAAACAGTAAACTATTTATGCAGACAAGTGAAAAACTTTATCAGTTTCAATTATTAATGTCAAGGTAGAAAATAATGGAAATCCAGGCATGAAGACAACATCTACCATTTAATTATCAGTGACAACATCAACCAAAAAATAAATAGTTATATTGTTAATGATGCAAATTAGGCATGCAACTATTGCTTATGGCTTAATTGCTCTGATTTCCCAAAGTAAAATCAACAATTATACTGTCTAGAAGTCATAGTACACAATTGCACACTGCAAGAAACCTAAAACATATTTATCTAAGAGCAAATAAATCCAAGATCCACAAACACTATTCCCCGATTTCACCTAAGATTTTATACCTTGATATATCAACACATATAACATATGCTGCATAAAAAACATGTATTGGAAACTTTTACATCTAAAATTCCTGCCTCAGCTCTTGTGGAAAAAGCAAGATTAAAAAACGATAAAAAAATATCAAAAGACGGAAAAAGAAAGCAACTTCATGCATTACACAGTCAAAATATCAATCCCCATAAGAACACAACCAACAAAGTCATCAAAGATAAAAGGGCTTCATCCCCACACACCCCTTTTAAGCAAAAAAGAACACCTTGGTGCCAATGCAGTGGCAAAAAATACATAGTAATGCTAAAATCTAAAGCATAAGGATTAATTAGCAGAAATAACACATATTCAGGGATCACAGACGTTATGAACTAATTCAATGTCAACGAGCACATAATTTCACATTGTATTCATATTATTCTGAGTATTTAAAGTCTGCAAAGAGAAAAACAAATTTTATTGATACACTTAAATCATAATTTACACCATTTTGAAACTAATACGAACTTCTACCCATAGAGTGAATAGTGAAGTTAGTTCCTCAAAAATATAGTGTGGGTAAATTTCTAAACATTCAGCAACGGCCAACTCAGTTTTGGACCTTCTACAACTTCATCGAACCACAATTGTGGCCCTGTCAGCTGCATTTGTACCTAGTTGAAGTGAGTGATATTTATGCCTAAGGTCCTTAAATGAGTAATTATTTATTCCAATTAGGACCTCTTCTGAATAACTTTACAATAAACATTTCAGAGAGGTAAACAATAACAAAAAAATGAAATAAGTTTCTCTATAATTAAAATTATCTATGCATAAACTAATCTGTAATTTATTTTTCATATAACTTCTCTAAATTTTGATTTTCAATTAACTGGTGCATAAATTAATTGAGAAACATATCTCTGTTTTTCTTTGTATCTTTTTCTCTCTCTTAGAAGTATTTAGGGAAAAGTTTGTCAAAAAACATCCGTAGTTTTCTTATCCCCGATGTCAAACAGAAGTTCTGCATGATGAAATACACATTTACAAAGTTCAAGAATGAACGGCAATCGGAAGAACTCAAAATATTTCAATAATTCCTTCAATCTTCCTTTTGAGTATTGTAATTTAGCAATGTGCATTGAAATTCGCAAAAGTATTTTCCCAACTGCATTAAGAAAGTAACCAAATTTAAAAACAAATGCAATTACCAAATTTCCGAATTGATTAGACCATATAAACTCGCCAAGTAGAAACACAAGGCTGCGTCTTTCAGATGCTAATTGTGAAAACTGGGAGGCTAAAGAGAACGAACCTGCACGTATTGAATTGATTTATGGCTTGCGAGTTGTTGGATTCTCTCGGTATAAGCGACAAAAACTCGGCCAATTTCCGTTGGAGGCAAATCACTGAGGTGAACCGGGTGAACCGGAGTTTCTATGACTACATCGTGGAACCCAAACCCTGTCTGGAGCGAACCGGAAGGGGCGTGTTGGGGTTCGGGGAGGGTGCGGGAGAGGGCGGGGTAGAGGTTCTGGATGACCCGGATTTTCCAATTCGGGTCTCGGGGCGGGACCCGGAAGATCTCGGGCGCGCACTCGTGCTCGTGGCCGATGCAGAAGGGGCACTGTTGGTTCGGATTCGGGTCGGTAGGGGATTTGGACTTGAAGTCGGAGGGTCGTTTGGCTCGGGCGGGTGAGAATATGACCCAACGATTCCACACAGCGTCTTTTCTGAGTTCTGGGTTTGCGTTTTCCGAGGACGAGGCCATGTCTAACTGTGTTGTTGATTCTTAGGCATCGGAAGGTTTTAATTTTCGTTGGTTTATTTACCATTTTGGTGTAATTTTACACCCTTATTACGAGGGCAAAAATTTAAAAAAAATACGAAGATGGGTTAAGTCGTGTTCTTACACCATCTTTTTCAATTTTCCGTTTTCAAACTATTTATCATATTTTTCAGTATTATTTTTTTTTTTTAAAAGTGAACGAAGATGATGTGAAAATACTTCATCGTTTAAGCTAGTTTCAAAAGATAGTCATAACAAATACTTAAAAACATATAAAAATATTTTGATCATATTATTTATAATAATTTATTACGTTTGTTGATCTTACTTATATGAGTTTAAGTGAAGATGTTAGAATATATTTGTATTATTCGAACTTTTTTTTATATTGATCATCCCAAACAAACATTAGGGATTTTTTTAACAATTTTATCATGGTAGAATCTTGTTTGTTAACCGAGGTAGAAAGTGAGAGATGGACGTTAACCTTCCTATGAACTATTGTACCTCCTTGACGTTTTTGGAGCTCCTCATATCGATAATTATCTGACATTTCTCGGGGTTCGCCTTTATTTCTCGGTGTGTTAATAACAAACTCAAGAATATGCCGTCATCCACCCCAAACACATACTTCTTTAGGTTAAGTCTTTAATGGCACATTCTAAAAACTGAGAACACTGTGAAAAAGTCTTTGGAATGTTGAGCTGGGGTTGAGGACTTTACCACCGTGTTGTTCACATATACCTCAATGCTTTTGCCTAGCAGGTGTTTGAATACCTTGTCCATGAGCCTTTGATTGGTGGTTCCAACATTTTTTAGGCAAAAGGACATCATCTCGTAGTAATAGTTAGCCTCTTCCATATAAATATCGTCTTCAACTTGTCGGCCTTTGTAATAGGGATCTGGTTATATCCTGAGTAGGCATCCAAGAAGCTCAAGATGTTATGACTAGTTGTTTCGTCTACCAACCGATCTATGCTAGGTAAAGGATAGACATCTTTGGGGCATGCCGTATTAAGATCCGTGTAGTTTACGCACATTCGCCACTTTCCGTTGGTCGTTTTTACTAGTACAACGTTGGTCAGCCACATTATGTATCTTGCTTCCTTGATGAAGCCAACTTGCAACAGCCTTGTTGCCTCGACCTTGGTGGTTTGCCTTCTCTCCTCGCCTAGCTTTCTCTTCTTCTGTGAAATTGCCTTTGCTTCACTAAATATGGATAACATATGAGAGACTATTTTTAAACCGACCCTATAAAATAAGAAAGGCCTTATATCTCAAGTCAAGAGGGGGGCTGAATTGGATTAACCCTTTTTAATGATCTTTTCGAAATCTTTATGTGCTCTTGGCTTTCTTGAAATCAATAAACAAATAGTAATGAATCAACAAGTTGAGAAAAAGTAGAGAAAGATCAAACATGCAAACAATCTATACTGGATCGGCTATCACAAGCCTACATCCAGTCTTCCTTCAACAACCTTAGTTGAAGGGAATCCACTATAATGATTGAGTATATAAGAATACAAAGACAACTCTCTCAATGCATGATAACGGTTGAAAATACTGTTATATGTGATGTAATTTTGATACTAAATACACTCCTTTTCTGCTTAGAAACTTGCTTGGAATCATGTTTTTCTGTTAAGTTGTGTGAATAAGAGAGTTGAGGTTGAATTTGATGGTTTTATGACTAATTCCCCTTGTTTTGGCAGGAAATGAGATAATATGGAAAGCAGAGATGAAGTGCCAAGGAGATGGAGCTCAAAAAGGCTCGGAAAAGCACCAGAAGGGAGGAATGCTCGAAGCTTGAGCGCCCTTTTTGGAGGCTTAAGCACAAAAGAGTGCCGCTCACCGCCCGAGTACCCTTTTTTGGGCGCTTGAGCGTCAGAAGCACGAAGCTTTGGCGCCATTTGGAGGCTTAAGTGTATAAGAGTGCCGCTCACCGCCTGGACGCCCCTTTTGGGACGCTTGAGCGTTAGAAGCACGAAGCTTGGGCGCCATTATGGAGGCTTAAGTGCAGCAAACCACCGCTCACCGCCCGAGCGCCCTAAGTGGGGCGCTTGAGCGCCAATGACACGGGCCTGGGCCTTGTTTCTATTCTGTCTTCGCTCTATGTAAAGGACCCAGATGTCCTAGGTTTTGTATCTTTGGTTTGAGGAGTACAACAACACACTCTTTCACCCTCTAGAGGTGAATTTGGATGCGTAAGCCTCCATCTTCTACTTTTAGGGTTTTTCTATCTCATTCTTCTCCATTGTTCATCTAGTTTCACCATGTCTATGGTAAACTAAACTCTATTTGTTGTTGGGGATGATGTAACCTTGTGAACTCTCATGTATTTGAATTGATTCTTAATAACATGTTTTTTCATTAATTGTTAGAGTAATTCATCTGTGCTTATTACATGCTTTGTTTAACTCATTCATAGCGTGATGTATGAATTGCATGAGTGCCGAGAGGTTCCTTACAATTTAGGTTCTTGTTGAATTACTCCCATGAGTAATATTTCTCAGGGATGAGTACGACTCTTGGTCGTCTTAAAGCTCTTGATCTTCACATTTAATTACTAGGAATGCTAGGAATTGCATGAACTGGTGATTAAGGACAGACTTATTTCGCTGAGGGATCGGGTTTAAGTGATTTAGGGAGTGACGTTAACATTAATGCATAAAGAAGAATCTTACATACATGAGAGGGAACTTGGTGAAATCTAACTCCAACAACATACTCATCTCATATTAAACAACACCCGTTCATCACTATACTATTCTGCTATTGATCAAATTGCATTCATATTTAATTTTTTGTCTATGCATCTGAAACCAATGATCTCATTTTTTAAGTCTTAATTAATCGAGTTATCACACAACTGTCTAGTGCCGAGAGTCCTTTGGGACACGATACTTAGTCTTACCATTTTATATTACTTGTGCGATTTGATACACTTGCTGATTCATCAACAGTGCACTCCTCTCACCCCTCAAAATCAATATAGCAACACAAGAGATGAACAACCTCAATCTCTTACAACAACCAAGATCAATCACAACCCTTAGCCCCTGGAAAACTGTTAACACTCGGTAATTGTACCGAATCGTATCAAGTAATAATAAAATGGTAAGACCAAGTATCATTTCCCAAAGGACTCACGACCTAGACAATTATGTGATTTATTGATTAAATTAGACTTGTAAACAAAAACATTGTTGTCGAATTACGAAAATAAACATGAATGCAAGGTTTTGATCAATGGAATTGAAAGATGCAAAAACGGTTGATGTAGAATATGAATGATTATGTTGTTGGGGTTTCCGATTCATCCTATCCACTCTCATGTATTCAAGAATTCATCTTTCTTCATTAATGTTAATGCCACTTTCTAATTTACCTTAAACCCGATGTCTCGGTGAAGAAAGCCTACTCCTAATAACTAGTTTAAAATGTCTTGTCTTCCTAGCAATTATTCATGCATTACATTCGCACAGAAGCTTAAAGGCAACCGATCCTCCTATTCCTATGTTTAGGTAATATTGCTCTTGGGAGAATTTCTTCAGTTCTAGATTTACCTGTATGTGTCCGTATAGATAACATCAATGATCATGCAATTGAATGAGTTAAACAAAGGATGCATAGAGTATAGAAGAAAAACCCTAACAATTAATTGAAGAAAGCATATAGATTAAAGAACCAATTCAATACTTGAGAGTTTCAAAGGATTACATCAGTTCCCCAACAACATTGAAGGTTTAGTTCACCATAGACAATGTGAAACTAGAAGAAAATCAATGAAAGAATGAAAGATAGAACCCTAGAAGTTGAAGAATAGAGCTTGAGCATCCAAAATCCTCCTCCAAGGGGTGAAAGGAATGTGATTTCGCCTCTTTCTGTCTAAAGATACTAACCCTAATTCGACTAAAACGTTACATAGTTTTCTAAAAATTATAGAAAATAGGCCCAAGCCCAAATAAATGGCGCTCAACGGCACTTCTTCCGCTCAGCGGTAAGTGCGGGTCTTTAGAATTGACGCTCAACTGTAGTTTTGGCCCTTAGCGGTGACTGTGAGACTTCAGAACGCCGCTCATTGGTAAAAGTAGCATTGAGCGGTGACTGCGACTCTTCTTTTGTGCACTTTCACTTCCTTTCCTGAGTCCAGCTCCTTACTACTTCAACTTCTTTCATCTAATTTATCTTAATTCCTGCGAAAACAATGAAAACCAAGCATAAAACCCATCCAACTCTCTTATTTCCAAAACTTAAGCAAAATCATGATTCCAAGCTAATTTCGAAGTCATAAAGGTTGTCTTTAAGGTCAAAATTAAGTATAAAAATAACAGTTTTTCAACTGTTATCACAACCCCAAACTTAGAACTTTGCTTGTCCTCAAGCAAACAAGATGTAACTCAGTCTTCCACCAATCGATACAATGGTTCACCATATTCAAAACTCTTTCTTTCAAGACAAGTAATTACTCAAATCAACTCATCACAAAGAATTCAGTCAAGATGCACACATGCTTTAGTGTTCACATAATCACATTGTATCCAACAAATGCTATTCTCATGAATGATCAATTAACTAAGCATAGATGTAATCATGTACTCATGGAATCTTTCCTCACCAGATAAAGTGTTTCACTCAAACACACAAATGTATAAGAGGTCACTCATTCACTTTACTATCACAATGTCACATGAATCAACTTTGCCTTTCATTTAACCACAATGAAACACATTCACAAGCAAGTATCATCACAAGGGCTTTTCTATGGCTTATAATGTGGCCGGGCTAACAAAAAAATTGGTTTTTCTGGATCACAAAATCCTTGAGTTAAGTGAATCATCTAAACACAACCATTCTTCCTTCTTCCCAACTTGCTTTTGCATTGAGCCTTTCTTTTTCTTTCTTTTCTTTCCTTTTTATTCTGCTTTTCACATGCTTAGCTCAATGCTTTTCATATTCCCTTTTTAGACCTCACAACAACCCCAAAGTTGAACATTTATCCATACCACAAGATATTTTTCAACTCAACTCAAGGTAAAGCTTTTCAAAAAGGGTTTTCTATCATGTTCAAGGCTAAGGGATCAAAGGATATAACACATTGTGCTTTATTTATTGGGCTAAAATCATGCATTTGGCTAATAAAGGGTTACCAACAAATGGCCTTGATCATATGATACATACAAGCAAGTGATTCAATCATAGAAATTTGGACAAAGTCATTCATGCTTTCAATGTAATAACATTCAATCAAAAACTCTGGAGTTGAAAACCTCACATATAAGCTCATCCAATCATTCCGCATACACATCCTGCTTAGCATCATAATCACAATCATAACATCATGCATTTGTTCACATAGCTTATGAACAACCACCTATATATCAGCATATAATGCACAATCTCAACATCAATCTATATTCAAGCATCATCAAGCAATACTCATCATGCATAAATCACAACCAAACCATCATAGCAGATAAAGTTTCACACTGAGTACATCACAACCTATTCTAATAATAAAAGCAAATAAGTTCAACAGTACAAAACAAAAGATAGAAAAAAAATCCTGCTCTAAAGGTGATAGCATCCATCAGTAGATGCTATCTCAGCTCCTCAGCAACCCATGCTGTCATCTGAATCTTCCTCCTCTCCTTCATCTTCAGCATCTTCAAATTCATCATCATCATCCTCATCATCATCCATAACTGGAGCTTCAGCTGCTCCCGCTCCCTAAGCTTGCTCCTCTGGCCATGCCACCACATTGTTGAACTCATCCATAGTCCATCGATGTCCTGGGGATGTATCATACATCCCAATGATCATCTCTACGGTGGCCACCTGCCCTCTATGGATGGATTGCATCCTAGCATCTATAAGAGACATATACATATCTCTTATCTGAAACGGCTCTGCATCATGAGGCTGTGCAGGTGCCTGTGGTGGTCCTCTTCCTCTACGAGGATGACGTGGTGGTACTGGCTGAGCTGCCTCATCTCCGTCATAATATTTTCTATAGTAGGCCTCATCAATTGCCTTCCTAGGCTTCTCAAATGGCGGTGTAGAGATATTCACTCAAGCTAGCTCACATAGCTGTGTAATCAAAGAGGGATGCCCCAAAGGTGCCTTGTTGTTCATGGTATTTGCACACACCTCTATCTCATTGGCTATGACCTGGCCAATGTTAATGCTCATCCCTCTGAGCACACAATACAAAAGAAGCGCCCTGCTGACAGTAATATCTGAGACATGTGAGCACGACTGGATATTAGCATGAGAAAATGCCATCCAATACTTTGCTAGAGGAGTCAGATCAACTCTCCTTATGTTCACAACTGCACCATTCCTGTTTCTCTGAAAGTGCCCTCCAAGCACACATAACACACTCTCCACATCACCAAAGTCCGCTCCTTCTTCCATATTTAGAGCAAACTGACACTGCTCACCAGCTCATTATGTATTTAAAAACCTGTTAATGGAATCAGGGTCGTATCGAATGACATGTCCTCTAACATTGCTCAAGTAATCCTCAGCAGGATGATCACCCAACCGTGTTGCATTGGTGTAAAACTCTTTCACCACTGCTATGTTAGCTGGTGCAGGATAAGTGGCTAGCCTCCCCCAGTTCTTGTTCTCCAATGCTCTCCAAACTGTGGAGCAAAATCAGGTATCAGTCCAACCTTCCTTTCCATTAATAGCCTCCTATCTTGGACAACATTGAAGTGACGCTCATGCTTGCAGGAAAGGAACCTTTTGGAATAGGAGCAATCTAGTTCCTTATCCTTCCTCTTTGATCCCAAAGGTCTTGATCCTCTTGCCCGATGAGGAGGTCATCCCTACATCAAACACAATTCACAAAACCACAAGAAACATCATTAAGCATTAGTAAACCACCAACAACTTCCTAAAACCATTCCTATCACCGTTGAACCTGTGCAACAAAACCAGCAAGCAGAAAGAGCAAAACACCATTATGCCAGAATCGCGCGCAGGGGAAATTTTCGCTGAGCGGCGATTCTACAGATTTTGCAAAATGCCCTAAAAATGTTCTAATCTCCACCCAAATGAAATCTTCGTAGTTCCAGACCCAGATCAAGCAACTTAATCGGTTCATACAGTAATTGATTCATCTAATCATGCATAAAAATCAAAATCCCTCAAGAATCATGCTTAGACAACCATATTCATACCAATTCATGCTTTCAAAAACCCTAGAATGTAAGATGCTTGTACTTACTTGGGTGGAGATGCTAGATGAGTGAAAAATGCTCTAGAAATGTGAAGAAATCAGCCCCCAATAGCAATGCTCTCACCAAACTCCAAACTTGGATGGAAACTTGATGCAAAAGTGGTTTAAAGAGAGATTTTATGAAGGGGGAAGAAGGAAAAAGTGTAGAGAACTCTTTGGAGAGGGCTTGAGAGTGTGTGGGAAAAGGGAAATCTGAAAGTGGCGACCAAGATGCACCATAGGGTATAAAAATGACCTAATGGGCCAAATACCGTTGAGCCCAATTAAAACAAGCCCAATTAGCCAAACTATCACGTTCGCGCTCAGCGGTAATTACCGCTGAGCGACATTTGCGACACCAACTCTTCTTCTTCCTAGCTCGCCCTAGGTGTCCTTTACCAATGCCTCTCACTACCCCAATGCATTTAGTTTCTCACATCACTCAAACATTCAATCCCTATAATGCAATTAGAACAAAATTAACACAAACAACAAAATAAAGTCAATCAACTGGGTTGCCTCCCAGGTAGCGCTTGTTTAACGTCACGAGCCTGACCCAAAATCCTCTAGCACCCTTCAGTAGGTGCAAATCTTTCTTACCAACACCCATCAGTAGGTGTATACAAACATAATATCCTTCAGCAAATATTCTTCCCCCTAACATCCTTCAGTAGATGTAAACCCTGTTACAAACTTATAACCAATACAAAAATACCAAAAGTTCAAAATTACATCACCAAACCAAAAATTAAAAGTTCTTAAATCACTGGGTTGCCTCCCAGCAAGCGCTCTTTTAACGTCACTAGCTTGACCCAATAAAGTTCAAGTTCCATCTTCTTCTTGTTTTCTTCTTTTCACTGAACTTCTTCAGGAATTTGATAAAACCAAGAACCTGTTTCAATGTCTCAATCATAAGAACTTTAATCTCCAATTTCTTGAAGATTTCCATACAGTGCTCAAATTCCTTCTTCTTCCTATGATACTTCTTTGGATGAGGAAGAGGTTTTTCATATGATTCTTTCTTTTTTTTTCTCTCGTCCTCTTTTTCTTTTCTCTCACTTTCTTTTTTTCTTCTCTTTTTCCACTCACTTTCTTAATCTTCACACAAATTTTCTTTTCTCTCACTCTCTCAACCATTTCTCTTTCTTTTTCTACATCTTTATCTTTTTCCCTCAACTCTTCTTTTTCTTTTCTCTCTATCTTTTTCTCATCTAAAATCTTGTCACTTCTAGTGATAATGACTTGACATTCCTCCCTAGGGTTAACTTCAGTATCAACCCCAAAATCATCCAATTTCTGAATCATGTGATTGATGACAAATTTATGAACACCGAAAAACGGCGCCACAAACTTGTTTAACAATCGGCAAGTGTGACCGAATCGTATCAAGTAACAAAACTAGGTAAGACCAAGTATCGTTTTCCCAAAGGACTCACGGCCTAGTTAGTTATCTGATTTGTTGATTATTTAAGACTTGTGAACGATTGATTGTAGGTTTTTAATGCAAAAGACAATAATTAAACATGTATGCATGAGTTTGATCAATGGCAAAAAGAGTAAAACAAACACGTAATGAATTATATGGATGAGTATGTTGTTGGGGTTATCAATTTCATCTTATCCACTCTCATATACCTTAGGAATTCATCATTCTTTTCATCAATGTTAATGCCACTCTCTAAATCACCTTGCAAGAAGGCCTATCCTTAATTACGAGTTCATACAATTCCTAGCATTCCTAGTAATTAATTCTTAAGTGCAGAAGCTTAAAGGCAACCAATATGCTATTGGGAGAAATTCCCCGGATCTAGATTTCCCCGTACATTCCCATATCGACAAAATCAATGATCATGGCAATGAATGACTTAAACAAAGCAAGCATTAAGCAAAGAGGAAAAACCCTAACTAATGATGAAAGAAAGCATAAGTCTTAAAGTAAGATGTTAAAACAAATTCCATATATGAGAGTTTCACAAGACTACATTGATTCCCCAACAACAATACAAGGTTTAGTTCACCATATTCATGGTGAAACTAGATGAACAATAACGAAAGAATGAAAGATAAAACCCTAGAAAGGTGAAGAGGTAGCCTAAGCATCCAAGATCTTCCTTCAAGGGGTGGAAAAGAGAGTGTTTGCTTCGTCTCTGCCAAAGATACAAACCCTAGGAACACCTAAAGCTTATATACTATTCGTAAAATTACAGAAAATTAGGCCCAAGCCCAAAATAGTGCCGCTCAGCGGTAAGTGCGTGAGTTGTTTTCCTCCCTTCAGCGGCCTTTTCACCCCTCAACGGAGCAAACGTGGGTTTCTGAGTGCCGCTCAGCGGTAAACTACCGCTGAGCGGTAGTTGTGGCTTCTCCTTTTGCACTTTTTGATGTCTTTTCTGATTCCATCTCTATCCTTCTCCAATTCTTTCACCAAATTCACCTTAAAACCTGCATAAAACACTGAAATCAAGCATAAACCTGTCCAGCTCTCTTATTTCCAAAAATATGAACAAAAACATGATTTCAAGCTAGTTTCTAAGTGTTAAAGGTTGCTTTTAGTATCAGTTTTAAGCATGAAAATAACAGTTTTTCAACTGTTATCACAACCCCAAACTTAGAACTTTGTTTGTCCTCAAGCAAACAAAATGTAACTCAATCTTCTACCAATCTGTACAATGGTTCACTCATTCAAAAATCCTCTTTTCAAGATAAGTAAAAACTTCAGTTAAACTCATGACAAAGATTTCAATCAAGACGTGCACATGCTTTGGTTGTTCACAAAATCACTTAATATCCAACAAATGCTATTTTTCATGAATGATCAATCAACTAAGCAAAGATGTTCATGTGCTCATGAAATCTTTCCTCACTAGGTAAAGTGTTTCACTCAAACACAAGTGTATAAGAGGTAATCACTCATTCACTCTACTATCACAATGTCACATGAATTGACTTTGCCTTTCATTTAACCACAATCAAATAAATTCACAAGCATGCATCATCACAAGGACTTTTTCAAATGGCTTATAATGTGGCTGGGCTAACAAGAAAATTGGTTTTTCTAGATCACAAAACCCTTGCGTTAAGAGAATCATATAAACACAATCATTCTTACTTTTCCCAACTTTCCTTTGCATTGAGCTTTGCTTTTTCTTTTCTTTTCTTTCTTTTTCTTTATCTTTTCACATACTTAATTCTTAGCTCTTAGGTCAATGCTTTCAATTTCCCTTTCTATTTTCCAACAACCCCAAACTTGAACATTTGTCAATACCACAAAATATTTTCTACTTAACTCAAGGTAAAGCTTTCAACAAGGGTTTTAAATTTATGTTTAAGGCTAAGGGTTCAAATGATAGAACATATAGTGTTCTCTTTTGTGGCTTATGTCATGTAATTTGGCTAATATAAGGGTTACCAACAAACGACCTTGATCATATAATGCAAACAAACAAGTAATTCAATCATAGCAAACCTGGGCAAAGTCATTAATGCTTTCAAAGTAATAACACTCAATCACAAAAACTCTGGAGCTCAAAACCTCACATATAAGCTCATTCCCATTTGACATACACATCCTGCTTAATATCACAATCACAATCACAATAACTTGCATTTGTTCACGAAGCTTGTGAACCACCTGTATAAGCATGTAATGTGCACATCTCAACATCAATCCATATCAAAGCATCATCAGGCATTACCTTGGTTCTCAAATTGTCCGGTAGCTTCCCAAAATTGACTTTGATCCACGCTTGAGTGAGATTCCATCCAGTGGTTGAGATTACCTTGGTAAAATTGAGTGCCCATATAGTTAAATTCTTGTCCGAATTGCATCCTGCAAGCATTTGGCACAAAACCCTAAAAAACATTTGTTAACACAAAAAGATAAATGATGAAAAGATGAAAATAAGAAAATAAGAAAAGATGAAAAGATAGAAAGATGAAAAGCTGAAAAGATAAAAAAAGATAGAGAGATAAAATGATGAAAAGATAAAAAGATAAAATAAAAGATAAAAAGATAATAAAATAAAAATCAAGTCAAAGCTAATCAATAATCACACAAATAGAGTAGTTAAACCACGAGTCCTCGGCAACGGCGCCAAAAACTTGTTAACACTCAGCAAGTGTATCGAATCATATTAAGTAATAATAAAATGGTAAGACCAAGTATCGTTTCTCAAAGGACTCACGACCTAGACAGTTATGTGATTTATTGATTAAATTAGACTTGTAAACAAAAACATTGTTGTTGAATTACGAAAAATAAACATGAATGCAAGGTTTTGGGCAATGGAATTGAAAGATGCAAAAACGGTTGATGTAGAATATGAATGATTATGTTGTTGGGGTTTCCGATTCATCCTATCCACTCTAATGTATTCAAGAATTCATCTTTCTTCATTAATGTTAATGTCACTTTCTAATTTACCTTAAACTCGATGTCTCGGTGAAGAAAGCCTACTCCTAATCACTACTTTATAATGTCTTGTCACCCTAGCAATTATTCATGCATTACATTCGGACATAAGCTTAAAGGCAACCAATCCTCCTATCCCTATGTCTAGGTAATATTACTCTTGGGAGAATTTCCTCAGTTCTAGATTTACTTATATGTGTCCATACAAATAACATCAATGATCATGAAATTGAATGAGTTAAACAAATCATGCATAGAGTATAGAAGAAAAACCCTAACAATTAATGAAAGAAAGCATATAGATTAAAGAACCAATTCAATACTTGAGAGTGTCAAAGAATTACATCGGTTTGCCAACAACAATGAAGGTTTAGTTCACCGTAGACATGGTAAAACTAGATGAAAAGTAATGAAAGAATGAAAGATAGAACCCTAGAAGTTGAAGAATAGAGCTTGAGCATCTAAAATCCTCCTCTAAGGGGTGAAAGGAATGTGATTTCGCCTCTTTCTGTCCAAAGATACTAACCCTAATTTGACTAAAACCTTACATAGTTTCCTAAAAATTATAGAAAATAGGCCCAAGCGCAAATAAATGTCGCTCAGTGGCAGTTTTTCCGTTCAGTGGTAAGTGCGGGTCTTTAGAGTTGACGCTCAGTTATAGTTGTGGCCCTCAGCGGTGACTGCGGGACTTTAGAACGCCGCTCAATGGTAAAAGTGGCGTTGAACGGTGACTGTGACTCTTCTTTTGTGCACTTTCACATCCTTTCCTGAGTCCAGCTCCTTACTACTTCAACTTCTTTCATCTAATTCATCTTAATTCCTGCGAAAACAATGAAAACCAAGCATAAAACCCATCCAACTCTCTTATTTCCAAAACTTAAGCAAAAGCATGATTCCAAGCTAATTTCTATGTCATAAAAGTTGTCTTTAAGGTCAAAATTAAGTATAAAAATGACAGGTTTTGAACTGTTATCACAAACCCGCATAGGTACACAATACACATATTGTTTATGAAGAACCTAATCTTTAACACACTTTCCAAGTGCGGATTGAATTAGAACCACTTTAGCACAAAGTCTTGAATTAATCTTGATGTGTAATCAACCAATGAAGCTTGGATCCTGCAAGAATGTTTCTTGAGAACACCTATAATCAAAGCTCAACAAGAATGTTAGTATTTGAAAATTGTAACATTATTGAAACAGGTTTCAAGTCATATATATATAGGATTTTCAAATCTTGTCGTAGTATAATCGATTATGTTATTTATGTAATCTGTTATGTTTTTCTTTCTGTTTTAACAAATTATCTTATGTGTGTAATGATTATCTAAATACTTAAGCTTATTATTGAACCATTTAACAGTCTTAACAAATTAGGCTATATATGTAATGGATTAGACTATGCTTTCTGTTTTAATCAATTATGAAACTTATGTAATCGATTATTTCCACACTAAGCCATATTAGTCATCCATTTAGAAAAATCTTTCGACAGTGATGGAGAGACGATCAATGAGATTAGGAAATTCATCGTGCAACAAAATGAGTGACAAACTCAGAGGATTGAAAGGCTGCTAGGGGAGCACATGAGGCTCTAGAAGATCATCTTACTAATCTTATGAAATCTGTGTAGAACTCCCCAAAACCTTAGGATTGTTTTTGTCGTTTTGTTTTATTTGTTATTCTTGTTGTTTGTTTTGATGACTCTTCTTGTTGTTATTTTTAATATATTAGATCTTCTGATTCTGTTGTTTTCTTACTGTAAATACCTGCTGAATTCTTCTCGAATGATATGTGTAAAATTAATGTTGGAAAAATCCTAAACAAAACAGAATAATAAAAATAATTAAGACAACTTAAAACTTAAAATTCCCAACAAAATGAGAAAACAAAAGATGCAACAAAACAAGGGAAGCTAACTAATTCTCTAAACCTTTTTGATATTTTACAAATAAGGGGCAGAGAATTACATAATCTAATGAGACTCTTCTTAGTAAGAACAATATGTTTTTCTAGTAAGACTCTTCGTTTAGCATGTGTATTTGTTAAACATAAAAAAGGGTGAGATTCTCAAGGTATGACAAGTTTGTTACAAGATAAGCTCGTCCAATAGAAAATCGGGGTGAACTGTCAAGGCATTACAAAACAAGCTCATCCAGTAGAAACCTTGGTCTTGGTTTTGAAGTTTAACTAAATAACATAAAACAAAGAAGTCTTTGTATGGTAAGCTAACTCCAACTAGAAAACAACCTTAGGATAGGAAACCAATCTTTAGTACACTTTGATAGGAAACCATACACGAGAAGACCAATCTTAGGATAGAAAACACTAGGCTAGGAAAACCCCAACTTAAGAAAGGAAACCAACCTTAGTTCAACACAAGGATAGAACAACTAGAAACACCTCAACCTAAGCTAAGAAGTCAACCTTTAGAAAACGATAAAGAAAATCTCAACCTGAGTTAGGAAACCAACCTTTAGTTTGACACTAGGACAGAAAAACACTAGGATAAAAGAGAAGTACTCTGAAGAAATACGAGAACCCAGATTACGACAAGAAGAACACCAAGCCAAAAGTTAATGAAATCACAACCTCACAAAGGTAGAATAAAAAACAAAACATGTCTAAAAGCTATAGGTGATCGTCTAAGGGAAAAATATTAAAACAACAAAGAAATTAGGCTAAGAAACTTACGACAAAAACGCAAGAAGAAAACTTAAATGCTAAACACAAAAAAAAAAAACTAGAACCCAAACCCCAAACAGACAAAAACTAGAACCTAAACCCCAAACATAGAAAAACATAGGAAAACACTTATGTCCTAGGAAATAGAAAAAAATCTAAGCTAAAACACCCAGACGTGTGACTAGACAATGTCTTGTGTAAAAAGCGTCTAAGAAAGAATTGAGTTAAACGCTCAATGATTATATTACCTAAATTAGGTATTTGGCTTCTCTCGAAAACAAAAACAGGTCGATACAATGTCTTCGAAAAATACACTTAAAAGAATTAATTAAGAAAACACGTAAGAAAGCATAAGCAAGTTAAATGCTACCAAAAAAGAGACAAAAGCCAAAGAAGCGTTTACTTGAATCAAATGATATCATGAGCTAAACAAGCACCTCATCAGTTGATGAATTATTTATATACACTTAGTATCTTTAGATAAGAAAATGTAATTATAAAATGCTAACTAAAGGTAGGAAATCAAAAAGCACTTTGTTGTTCTGAACAAGCATTAAATAACATTAAATGTTCAACGTTCAAAAACAACAAAAGTGATATCTGATCAATTGATTACACGTCAAGTCCAATCAGAAGCAAGTAATAGGAAATACATTCACGGAATGTTTTTCTCGTGGGAAACCAAAATATAAAACCATGTCTAAGCGAAACACCAAAGAAGTAAAACATTAAAATACTGTCAAACAACAACAAGACACAAGAAAACACAAAATTCTAAACAAAAGATAAAAATATTAAAAGATAAATATAACTTACATACATGTTTTTACCTTATGCAGAACAATCACTATGAATGCTCATTATATATATATATATATATATATATATATATTAAAATGTACGTTGGAGAAAAAGAAAAAAAGGAGCGTTGATTAGACTATCAAAAGTTATGCCAAAAGTCAACTCAAAATCACTTTTGATAAAAGCTTTTAAAAACATGTCTGCTCTGACGACAGTCACCATCCTATGACTAACACCTACACAAATAGCCAGAAAGAAACAAATCTCAAGATAAGCTTCGTCAAAACAATTACATTGCCTAATTCAAAAGACAAGTATCGTCACAACGACTATATCCACAAGGTGTATTAATAGAAGACAAGAAGAAAGAATAAGATGATGATGTAGAAGAGAGAAAATATGAAGATGTGAAGATATCTCATCATCCATTGAGCGAGCAAATGTCTTTAAGCTATTAATGCTAAATCACTCCTATCAAGGAAAATGAGAAAGAGAAGAGCTCAAGAAAAGAAGAACACTCTCAAGCTTCATCAGAATATCCACTTGAAGAAAGAGTAACAAAGTGAAAAACAGAAGAGTGTCTCAAGCTTCATTGTAATATCTGCTTGTGCCTGACACAAGAGAGAAAGAGAGAATGAGCAAATTAAAGCATCTCCCTTTCACCTCATTGTATTGTATGCTTACTTTTGTAAGGAGCGAAAAGAGAGATGAGAGAAACACTTGCGAGTATTTAGACTACATTGTATTGTATTCAAATCCTCTTGTAGAGAGATATAATCTGAACAACTTGTAAACAATCTATGATTGCAATTTTGAAGAGAATAAAAACACTTACAACTTGACTTTGATAAGTGATAACGATTGAATTTACCGTTATTTGTGATGCTATTTTGATAATAAAATAACCCTTTTTGACTTTGAAGCTTGCTTAAACTCTTGTTTTAGTTTAATTTGGCAAATAAGTGAATAGAGGTTATACTTTATGATTTTGATCACTAATTCCCTCAATTATGTAGGTTATTGATATGATTGGAAGAGGAGAAAAGGTATTAAGGAGTTGGAACTCAGGAGGGACAACAAAAGCATTGAGAAAGAAGGTTAAAGAAGGAGCATAGGGTGCCTGGTTGCCCTTTTGTGGGGCCCTGGGCACTGGTTGTCACGCAGCCACGCCTGGTTGCCCTCTTTAGGGGCCCTTAGGGTTGGAAGTCTCGCAAGGGCGCCTGATTACGCCCATTTGGGGCACTGAGCGCTACTCATCTCGTAAGCATGCCTGGGCGCGCTCTCTAGGGACATTGAGCGCGAGTCAGCTACATCGCAGGACGTCTGGTTGCCCTTAGTCAAGATGCTGAGGGCCAGACTCTTTGCAATCACGCCTGGTTGCCCTTAGTTGGCCCATGATCAAATTTTGTTCTATTTAAAGGCTTCTACACATTAGGGTTGATATCTTTTGGCAACTGAAGCAAGGAAACACTATTTTTGACCTTTTGGAGGAAGATTGGGCATGCGGGAGCTTTCCTTCTCACTTTCTAGGGTTTCCATTCATTCATTCTTCCATTGTAAGCCAAGGTTCTCCATGACAACGGAGAGCTAAACTCATTTGTTGTTGGGGATGATGTAACCTCTAAACTTTCATGTATTTGAATATGATTTAAACATTTTATGCTTCTTTCATTGAATGTTAATGATTTTTCTCCTATTCTTAATGCTTGTTATGTTTTGGCCATTCATGACTTGATGTTTGATTTATTTGAGTATTGGGAAATATCTTATGAATCATGATTTGGAGGATTTCACCCAAAGGGAATATTGCCTAGGGATATGGATAGGACGTTTGGTTGTCTTAAGCTTCTTTTCTTAATGCGAAATTGATTATTAGGGATTCAAGGAATTGAGGTCTAATAATTAAGACTAGGCTTTTTACGTCGAGGGATCGGGTTCTATGTAATTTCGTAAGTGACATTAATATTTCAATGAAGAAGATGAATTCTAATATACATGAAAGTGAAGTAAGTGAAATCTAACCCCAACAATATCATAATCTCATATCATCAATATCATTCATTCATTCTTGCTTGTAGTTCCAAAAAGATCAAGATTTTACATTCAAGTTCATGTTTACTTTTCTTCCATTTTACTTTTAATCATTGAAATTGTTCTTGAGTCTTAATTAATTAAGGTATTACACAATTGTTAAGTAACACGAGTCTTTTGGGAAACGATACTTGGTCTTACCATTTTATATTACTTGATACGATTTGGTACACTTGCCAATAAGCTAACAATAAGTTGAGGAAATCTAGGCGGGATCGTTTAGTACCAGGAGTAGTGCAAATACTCAACTGATGTAAGGTAACTAAAGATTATTCGTTGATCAGGGATACCGGGATTTGTGAAGAATACTGCACAACCAGGAGTTGGTGAAACTCAAGGAAATCTCGACAAGTAGCTGAGTGATAACGGTTGATTTCACCCCTATTTGTGATTCAAAATTGATACTAAATGAACCCTTTTTGACTTAGAAACTTGCTTGAACTTGATAACAGTTGAAAAACTGTTATTTTCATGCTTAAAATTGATACTA
>JAHCHA010012851.1:103118-118003 GCA_027742795.1 Vigna hirtella
AACAAGTTTGTGACATCATATTTTGGTGCTCATAAATTTGTCCATCAGAACTCTTGTTTTTAGTTAACTTGTGAATAAAGAGAGTTGAGGTAAGAACTTACGATTTTTATCACTAAATTCCTTTGATTTTGTAGGAAATTGGAATGATTTGGCAGAGGAGTTAAAGTACCAAGGAGTTCGAATCCAGAAAGGACAGAAAAAGCACAAAAAAAGGCTATAGAAAGTCGCAGGACGCCTGGTTGCCCCTTTTTGGGGCCCTCAGTGCAGGATGTCTCGTTTGGGCGCCTGACTGCCCCTTTTTAGAGCCCTCAGCGTAGGATGTCTCGTAGCAGCGACTAGGCGCCTATCCTAAGGCGCTGAACGCCAGTGTGTTGGGCTTGGACTCTATTTTCTACTTTATTTAAGGATTTGATTGTCCTATGGTTTGTAACTTTTGGCAGCAGAGACGCATAAACACACTTTTTGACTTTCTGGAGGCAAAATTGGATGCGGGAGCTTTCCTCTTCAGTTTGTAGGGTTTTTCTATCAGTTTCATTCCATTGCACGTCTAGTTTCTCCATGACAATGGAGAACTAAACCTTAATTGTTGTTGGGGAAGATGTAACCTCTAAACTCTCATGTATTTGAATTTGTTCTGAATTAATATATGCTTCTTTCATTAATTGTTAGGGATTTTCTCCTTTGCTCTATGCTTGTTATATTTTGATCATTCATGGCATGATTTTATGGTGTTCTTTGTTATTGGGAAATACCTAGAAACCACGATATGGAGAATTTCTCCCAAAAGCAATATTGCCCAGGGATGGGGATAGGAGGTTTGGTTGTCTTAATCTTCTGTTCGTAATGCAAAATTAATTATTAAGGCTGCAAGGGATTGTGGTCTAATAATTAAGGATAGGCTTTCTTCGCCAAGGGATCGAGTTTTAAGTAATTTAGAGAGTGACATTAACAATTGAATGAAGAAGATGAATTCTTACATGCATGAGAGTAAGGACGGTGAAATCTAAACCCCAACAACATACTCGTCTCATATTATCAATATCATCCACTCACTTTTGTTTTTTGCCCCTATTGATTAAATTTGCATTCATATTTACTTTTTTTGCATTTTGCATTCTAAACCAATGAAAGTGTTCTTAAGTCTTAATTAGTTAAGGTATTACATGACTATTTAGTGTCGTGAGTCTCTTGGGAAACAATATTTGGTCTTACCATTTATTATTACTTGATACGATTTGGTACACTTGCCAATGTGTTAACACTGAGTACCAAGAGTGGTGCTAATACTTAAGGAAATCTCGGCAGTAGCTAAGTATTAGGAGTGGTGTTAATACTCAAGGAAATCTCGACAAGTAATTGAGTACCAGGAGTGATGCTAATACTCAAGGAAATCTCGGCCGGTAGGTGAGTACTAGGAGTTGTGAATATACTCAAGGAAATCTCGGTAGGTAGTTAAGTACCAAGAGTGATGTGACTACTCAACTAAACTAGATAAGTCTAAAAGGCATTAAGAGCGTATAGGGATACCAAGAGTGGTAAATAATACTACACAATCAGGAGTGGGTTAAACTCAACTGTACTTCATTGAATATATAATGGAACCCTCTAAGTTAATTTAGAGGAGAATGATGAAAAATTTATGAACACCGAAAAACGACGCCAAAAACTTGTTTAACCCTCGACAAGTGTGACCGAATTGTATCAAGTAATAAACTCGGTAAGACCAAGTATCGTTCTCCCTAAGGACTCACGGCCTAGTTAGTTATATGATTTCTTGATTATTTAAGACTTGTGAACAAATTGTTATAAGTTTCAAATGCAAAAGACAAAAATTAAACATGTATGCATGTGATGATCAATGGGAAAGAAGAACACAAACACTGAACGAATTATATGGATGAGTATGTTGTTGGGGTAATCAATTTCAGCTTATCCAGTCTCATATATTTTAGGAATTCATCATTCTTTTTATCAATGTTAATGCTACTCTCTAAATTACCTTAAACCCGATGTCTCGGCGAAGAAAGCCTATCCTTAATTATGAGTTCATACAATTCCTAGCATCCCTAATAATTAATTCTGAAGCACAAAAGCTTAAAGACAACCAACCCTCATATCCCTATGTCTAGGCAATACTGCTTTTGGAAGAATTTCCCCAGTTCTAGATTTCTCCGTATGTGTCCATATCAACAAAATCAATAATCATGACATCGAATGAGTTAAACAATGCATGCTTTGAGCAAAGAGGAAAAACCCTAACAATTAATGAAAGAAAACATGTATCATAGATATGATGTTTAAACACAAAATTCCATATATAGACTTCAAAAGATTACATTGATTCCCCAACAACAAGAAGAGTTTAGTTCACCATATTCATGGTGAAACTAGATAAAATACAATGAAATAGTGAAAGAGATAGAAAAACCCTAGAAAGAGAAGAGGAGACCCGTCACCATCTCCAATTCTACCCCCAAGGGGTGAAAAGTGTGTTTTGCGTCTTCTCCAACCAAAGATACAAACCCTAGGAAGTCCTAAAGCTTATATACCATTCGAAATATTACAGAAAAGTGGGCCCAAGCCCAAAATAATGGCGCTCAGCGGTAAACTACCGCTCAGCGGTAAGTGCGTGTGTTGTATTCTTCCCCTCAGCTGCACTTTCACCCCTCAGCGGAGCCAACGGGTGTTCATTAGTGCCGCTCAACGGTAAATTGGCGCTGAGCGGTACTTGCGGCTTCTCTTCTTTTGCACTTTTTGAGTTCTTTTCTGATTCCATCTCTATCCTTCTTCACTTCTTTCATCAAATTCACCTTAAAACCTGCATAAAACACTGAAATCAAGTATAAACCTGTCCAACTCTCTTATTTCTAAAAGTATGAACAAAAGCATGATTCTAAGCTAGTTTCTAAGTGTTAAAGGTTTGATGGAAGACCATCTAAGACATACATTGGACCTCTTACTAGAGCCATGGCTAAGAGAGTTCAAGAGGAAGAAGGATCACTTAATATTTTGCTTCTATGGAAGGTGAATTATCTTAAACCTTCTTCTCTTAATTAAGCATGTTTACTTTGTTTTGTAGGATTAAATAAATTGGAGGGAGCAGCTGCCAGCATGGCATTTGGCACGTGAAAGGAAGGCCTGGTTGGAGAAGCTTGCTGCCAAAGTCATATGTGCCCAGCCAAAAACCCCAAAATAGCCCAGCGTTGGATGAGAAGATGCTTCAAACACGTGAGGAGCTGACCTGGAGCAAGGCATGGGATTTGCTGGAAGGATTTGGCATTGCTGTTAGGCTTCCCATTTGAAATTAGGCGGGATTTCATTTCAGAAAAGAGACCCATCTTCACTTATAAATATGAGGGTTTCTTCCTTGTATGGGTACTTTAGAGCTATGCCCAAATGCTGAGAAATATATTCCAGTCTTGCATTCTGCTCTTGAGTCAAAATTGCTTGCTAATTCTTCATTTTCTCTCAAGCTTCCTTCCATTATATGAAGGCTTTTTGAGCTGAGAGGCTTCACTCATTTTACCTTGCTTCATTCAAACATCTCCATCACCATTTACTCCATCAACTCCGCTGCACACCAACACATCTACCACACCTCTGATCTAGGAGCTTCAGGCCACTGGTTTCCTCTGGAATTTGGCTCCATCAAGGTTGCTTTTAGTATCAATTTTAAGCATGAAAATAACAGTTTTTCAACTGTTATCAGAGAACTAGACGTAGCCCTAACAGGTGATTCAGTATAAAACATCTTGTGTGACTTTATCTATTGATAAACGATGTAGTTTGTTAAACACTTCCAAGCTCACTCTTGTATAACATGTTTTACACAAGACTACTGTTTACACTTTAACTTGGAATCACAAAGTTGGTTAAGTAAACCATCTCACTATAATAGTGTTTACTAACCGAACGTAAGTATCATACAAGTGTTATGTACATCATCATGATCAGATCATAAGTTGCAAAAAAGTTTGGAAACACTATTCAACCCCCCCCCCTCTAGTGTTTCCCCGCACCTTCAAAAATTTGTCAAGGGGCTCCAGGTGTCACTTGTACTTTCACTTTTGCTCAGGATCGTCTAGCATTTTCATTTTCATTTACATTTCTATTATTTTGCTTGATTACTTGAATGATTTTTATGTTTTAAGTCTCTGTTATATTTAGGATAACATATCATTCTAGCCTAAACCTTCTTTTGGTTTTAGGAGCATTTTAACTTCCATTTGAAAAAGCTTTTTGAAAGGTAATCTGGGCAAACTCTGGCTAGGAAGGACTTGGTTCTTAAGCTTGTCCATTTGTGACTCACCTCTCATTCCTAGAGCTACTTAGAATAACTTTACCTTTAGATTCTCTCTAAATATCCTTCATCTCCAAAAACAAAGAAGATTTATGAAAATTTATTTCACTCATAACTTGTGCAAGTTCTTGAAAACTTTGTGAAAACAAATTCTAAAACACTTGACAAGTATGAGTCAATCTAGTGCACAAGATAATGTAAGACCTAGCAATGAAAGCCTACAACATCTAGAAGAATTTGAACAAAAATTTCAACTAACGGATAAAGAGATTGGTGAGTTAAATATATGATTGGTCAACTCTTGATCAGTAAAAATGAAGGCAAAAATAAAATGGGGTCTTTAAATAGAAGAAACGAATACCTTGGAGACACATCCTTGATAACAGTTGAAAAACTGTTATTTTCATGCTTAAAATTGATACTAAAAGCAACCTTTAACACTTAGAAACTAGCTTGAAATCATGCTTTTCGTCATATTTTTAGAAATAAGAGAGCTGGACAGGTTTATGCTTGATTTCAGTGTTTTATGCAGGTTTTAAGGTGAATTTGCATTACGAACAGAAGATTAAGACAACCAAACCTCCTATCCCCATCCCTGGGCAATATTGCTTTTGGGAGAAATTCTCCATATCATGGTTTCTAGGTATTTCCCAATAACAAAGAACACCATAAAATCATGCCATGAATGATCAAAACATAACAAGCATAGAGCAAAGGAGAAAATCCCTAACAATTAATGAAAGAAGCATATATTAATTCAGAACAAATTCAAATACATGAGATGTTAGAGGTTACATCTTCCCCAACAACAATTAAGGTTTAGTTCTCCATTGTCATGGAGAAACTAGATGTGCAATGGAATGAAAGTGATAGAAAAACCATACAAACTGAAGAGGAAAGCTCCCGCATCCAATTTTGCCTCCAGAGAGTCAAAAAGTGTGTTTATGCGTCTCTGTTGCCAAAAGTTACAAACCATAGGACAATCAAATCCTTAAATAAAGTAGAAAATAGAGTCCAAGCCCAACACACTAGCGCTCAATGCCCCTACTTAGGATAGACGTCCGGCCCCCTCCATGACGGACGTTTAAGGGGCTGAATACAATAATTCTTCAACCACCCTGTCAGCACCCTAAACGTCCGATATGGGGGCCGGACGTCTATAATATTATAGACGTCCGGCCCCCTCCACCACGGACGTTTAAGGGCTGACAGGGGGAGTTGAAGAGTTTATTTGTTCAGCCTCTTAGACGTCCGTTGTGGGGGGGGGGGGTTAGACGTCTATAATATTATAGACGTCCGGCCCCCTTCCACGGACGTCTAAAACTCCCCGCGAATATCAATTTTAAATCCCCAAAGACGTCATATTAGTGAGGGCCCCGATGACTATAGTATTATAAACGTCGGGGCCCCAGAGTATCGGACCTCTAATAATATTAATACTAAAACGCGAACCCGCGAGCAGTTATGCTCACTGTTCATCGTCTTCCCCGCGAACTCTCTTTGCGGCATTGCTTTTCCAGGTGCGTTTTCTCTCTTTTGGACCGTTTAAATTTACTTTCAATTTGATTACATTGCTCTGTGATGAAATATCTTTGATTTGAACCGATTAAAAATCGTTTTCGGTGCGTTTTGGTGCAGTTTCTTGCGTGTTCTTGGGCGGCTTCTTTGACTGTTTTTGGGCTACGTTTTAGGCCGTGCCCTCCTCGGTTTCCCTCCCTTTCATTTGGAATCTACTTTTCAGGTTAGCTTGTTCGTTGATAAAGGTTTTTTGTATGCATGTTATTGGGTTTTGTGTATGCATGTTTTTTACTCTAAGGTATGCATGTGTTATTGTGTTTTGAATATGCATGTATTAGTTGTGTTATTATAATTGTGATATGTTAGTATATAAGTATCAAATCATTGAGTGACACTTAGTTCCCGTTTGAAATTTAACACAAACTATTAATCTTTTAATCGTTTGTGTTAAATTTTGAATTGTCCGATTGGACAGTTTGAGAAAATTAATTTTCATAATTTGCAATAACATGTCAATTGGAGTTTATGGATAAGGTTGATAAAATTTCGGTTCAGTATTTGTGTTGTTCTTCGGATGCATATTTGATTGTGGTCATCGTTGACTACTCTCATTTCGTGTATTTCGGAGACCAATGCGAAATGCTGCCGAAATCTTATCAATTTTATGATGTAGACTTCTTTGCACGTGTCTTAGCAACGGGATATGAAAATTAATTTTTTTGAATGGGTAGGGCCTAACCTTGTGAGAGTTAAAAACCTTCAACTGATGATTTTACAAACATAGTATGGATCGAAGCTGGATGAATGAACGTCGCATCAGTGAAGAATATGATAAAGGTGTTTCGGAGTTCTTGCAATACGTTGAACAAAATGCTAAGTCTGTCAATGGGACATATTTTTGTCCTGGTGTTCGTTGTCTTAATCAAATATGCATGATACAAAAGATTTTTAAAAGATTTCGTTGTCAACGGGATATGATGTTTAAACACAAAATTCCATATATGAGAGCTTCAAAAGATTTCATTGATTCCCCAACAACAATACAAAGTTTAGTTCACCATATTCATGGTGAAACTAGATGAACAATAATGAAATAATGGAAGAGATAGAAAAACCCTAAAAAGAGAAGAGGAGAGCCGTCATCATCTCCAATTCTACCCCCAAGGGGTGAAAAGTGTGTTTTGCGTCTTCTCCAGCCAAAGATACAAACCCTAGGACATCCTAAAGCTTATATACTATTCTAAAAAATACAGAAAATTAGGCCCAAGCCCATAAAAGTAACAGAAAACCGATCCAAGCCCATTTAGAATGGCGTTCAATGGTATTTTACCGCTGAGCAGTACTAGCGCATGATCCATTTTGCCCCCCAGCTGCTGTTTTTCCCCTCAGCGGTGATTTCAGCACCTGAAAATTGCCTCTCAGCGCAAAATTACCGCTCAGCGCCACTCGGTCGCAACTTTTTCTGTATTTTGGTTGACTTTTCAGCATTCTAGTTGACTAGTTGACTTTTCTGGTTGATTGGTTGACTTTTCTGGTTTCTGGTTGACTTTTCTGCATTCCAATCATTCGGTACTTCAATTCTTCTTTCAAATCATTCAATTAGCCTACAAAATCAAGGGAATCTTGCACAAAACCATTAAATTCACCTTCAACTCTCTTATTCACAAAACTAAAGCAAAAATATGAGTTCAAGCTAGTTTCTAAGTCTTAAAGGTTGCTTTTGGTATCAATTTTAAGCATGAAAATAACAGTTTTTCAACTGTTATCAGTAATATTCGGACTAGAAGCAAAAAGATTTCTGAACCTCTTCTTGAAGGCCTGGACGAAAGTAGAAGGAGGAGGAGAGTTCGAACTTCAAGAGAACTATTCCCTTCTCCTGAGACACTCTTACAACCTTCACCACAAAGGTCTTACCATAGCACTGAAAAAATGGCAGAGGAGAATAATGGTAGACGAACTCTTGCAAATTACACCACTTTTATTGGCCCTCAACATTTTAACAGTATAGCAAGGCCGAGTGATGGACGAGCACCCGAGGAGATTACGATAGAAGCTGTGTGAGCACGATTCGGACTCCTCGAGGCTTCCTCAGACGAGTAATACGCAACGAAATGTTGAAAATGACGGCGAGAACACGAGATCGAAGACTGACTCGAAGGAAAAACTAAACTCAAGCTCTAATCGGACCAAAATCCCTAAACTGTCAGAAGGATCCCTATAAATGGGAGGAAACTCAATATGAACCGATTAATCGTTTCAAAGGCTCGGATGATCGGTGAAAAGTGAAGATCGAAGGGATTAAGGTGTTTGAACGGTGAAAAATGGTGGAAGGAAGTGGAAACCCTAGAAGAAGATGTGGTAGTGTGATGAACGAAGATAAAATACCTTCGAAAATGCGTATGGAGTGCGGATCTATGGTTGGCGACAATGGAGCTCTCGAGAACGAGAAGGAGCTGCTTTGAAATGTGGATGGATGCGTAATGGATGCACGAGGGAAGAAATGAGAGGCGTGGTTGTGATGTGAAGGAGAATTGAAGATGTGGCTGCTAACGCGTGCTGAAGGAGGATGTGGCGCTGATGTGTGCGCACAGTGGCCGGTGATGGGTCAGCGTGGAAATGAGAGAGTAAGCACCGTGGATTTTTGGAAAATGGAAGTGAGAGAATGTGCTTGGAAGGTGGCTAGAGGGAGTCTTTGGACTCTCTAGCATATGACTTTCAAGAGAGAATAGTTTCTATTTCAGAAAGCCTAATTCTCATTAATCTCAAAAGTCCAATTACAATAAAGAAGCTGGGTATTTATAGTAATACATGCTCCTTAGAAGCTAACCTATGAAAGGTAAAAATACAAAATAAGGACTACGTCGGGCAGGATTACATCATACCCTCCCTCTTAAAAAAAAGATTTGTCCTCAAATCTAGCATCGCCTTATGAAGAAGCTCCACACAATCTTGGGAGCAGAGCCATGAAGTGGCCTTATTCCTTTAGATATACTTTTCTTCCTCCTGGATCAAACACAAATCTACAATACACATCAAATATATCTTCAGTTAATATCAATCCAAGAAAGAATATTTCTTTAAAAACAAGAGAATAAGAACTTCTAATACTTTGATTTGTAGTCTTTGAAAATTTTAGAAGTCCAAATTCAATTTTGTCTTGAGTTAATTGTTTTCTTAAAGATAACAATAACTCAAGATTTGAATTGTCATATTTTGAGAATGTTTTCATAGAATATATAATGACAATTGGTTTGAAAGAAAAGTCCATATGAACATTTCATCAACATTATCTAACCTAGAAGACCTATATGAACTATAACAAGACATCTTTGTTTTTAAAAGTTTTCTTTGTGTGAAAGGTATACAAGATTCACACTTAGACAAGTCCCAGGTAAGAGAGGTGAGTCATGAAGACTGCTTAAGTACCAAGTCTTAGCTTGCCAGAAATGTCTTAGGTTACTACTAGTTAACCTTTAAACAAAAATCACCTTTAAAATCAAAGAACACAACTCAAAAACAATCACAAACAATTAAGCACAATTAAAAGACTAGACTCTCGGACTGTAATGTGATAAGGCTTAGAGTTTAATCCCTTTTAGCCTAAATCACCTCTAAACGTGAAACACAAAGCAAATCAATATTAAAGTCTACTCCTATGGTGAGGCTTGTTGCTTTGGCTAACAAGACACACTCACCTGTCTAGCTATGCTAAAATTAAAGCAAGTAAAGTTGCCAAGAGTTTGAAAGAGAACCAAGGACTCTTCCAAATACTTGGACTTTTTAAAAGGCCTTTTTACAAACAAGCTAAAGCTAACAGTAGGCTAACACAAGCCTATTACAAACAAATTGAAGAAAATAATTACAAAAGAAAACAACTATGCTAGGCTGCTACGATCCTGGTCCACTTCATTCAGCTTTGTTGCTCAACTTTGTTGTTGCTGGAATCAATTATCTTGAATCTCCTTGCCAGTCTCATCCTACAATCAATTGCACAAAGTTTTTGTCACTTAAAAACCCTTAGCTAAGCAGATTGCACAAAAGGATATAGGGCAGTAAGAACTTCCCTTTCTCTTGGCTGCACAAGATTTCCAAACTTTCTAGTGAAATTCTGCTACTGCTCAATTAAACTCGTACACAAATTGAATTTCAATGAAAGCAACTCTGCATAGATAATTCACACCAATTCAGCAGATCATGCAATCCAACAATGAACAATTTAAATCCAAAATAGTTTAAACAGTCCATTAGTGCAGAATTGGCTTTTAACGTCCCCCAATAGACGTCCGTCCACAAAAGCCCCAACGTATATAATTGACCGGTGGCATATTCGTAAATAAGTGAAACTCGAGACGTCCATCCTTGGTCGAGCCGGACGTTTATAATATTATAGACGTCCGTCGTAGGGGGACAGACGTTCAATAGGCTGAACAAGTGAACGTTTTGAAGTACCCATGCCAGCCCTTAAACGTCCGTCCTTGGTCGAGCCGGACGTTTATAATGTTATGAACGTCCGTCGTAGGGGGACGGACGTTTAATAGGCTGAACAAGTGAACGTTTTGAAGTACCCATGCCAGCCCTTAAACGTTCGTCCTTGGTCGAGCCGGACGTTTATAATGTTATGTGTTGGAACAATCGGTACCGTTATAGAGTCACGCAGCGGAATTAAAAACTTGAAAGAGAGTGGAAAGCGTGTTCGGTCACTTTTTTAAGATAAATTTGTAAAAATAATTTTCTTTCAGAAAATTTATCGAACAGTTGATATGCGTAAAAAATAAAGAGTGTAGGGAATAGAAAATCACACGAGTAATTTTTATACTGGTTCGATTCAACAGAATCTACGTCCAGTCGTTAATCACTATAAAAAGTGATTAACAATTCCACGAAAAAGATGTTTCACAGATTACAACAAATAGTTAATAAAGCAGATAAATAAACCTTCCTTCGACGAACGAACCGGAAGAAGAACACTCTGCCAACTCGAAGAGAACCGCTCCGACTATCGACAAACGAAACGCGAGCTTCTCCTATTCACGAGACCAGGCAGAGCACCTTGCTAACTCGAAGAGAGCTTGCTCCGACAATCAACACACGAAACGCGAGCCTCTCCTGTTCACGAGACCAAGCAAGGGAACTTGAACTATAGCTTCTGAGAACTTCCTCTGACAAACAGTATTCTGCTAGAGCTTTTGTTCAACAACGTTCTATTCTAATTTCTCCAAACCAAAATATATAGCCAAGTACACTGAGTGCCAAAGATCAGCTCCCAACTGCCATGAATAATCGATTATTGTAAGTGATAATCGATTATTCAAGTCCGTTACAGGTTTTCAAAAATGTGATAATCGATTATATGAAGTGATAATCGATTATTCAAGTAAGACTTGTGATAATCGATTATTGCTTAATCATAATCGATTATTGCAGTTAAAAATGCAAGTTTACAAGGTTTACAAGAATTTCCTACTACATTTAATTTCTACAAATTGCTTTTAACTAATTCTAATATCTTCTTCAACTAAAACTTCTTGTAGCATCATCAAAACAAATTTCTTCAAGATTTACCAATACTCGTTATTGGTAACAATCTCCCCCTTTTTGATGATGATCAAAAATTCAATTTTAAAAGCAAGTCTGGCTTACCTGCAAAACATACAAGCTAACAAAAAACAACAAGGTTAGCAATACCTGTAATAATTTATACTTCTCCCCTTGTATTATTCTTCTCCCCCTTTTTGATGAGAAGCAAAAAGATCGGATGTGAAAGGCTCCCCCTAAAAATGATCTCCCCCTCAATTAATCAAAGGATGCATATAATCAAGAGATGATTTTATTTATGAAAATAAATATTACATTATAAGAAGACACATAACAGACAGAATTATAACATAGATGAAATGGCAAGTAAACAACAAAACAGTCTAGCATAGAACCTATATCTAAAACTCAGGACTAGGAGATCTCTCGGGAGGTTGAATGTTGAGATGATTCTCGATGTTAGATAGGCGAACATCAAGATCAAGAAATTGATCAACCATGTACTCATCAACAGAACGTTGCCACTCATAAA
Source organism: Vigna hirtella (assembly GCA_027742795.1). Lineage (NCBI taxonomy): Eukaryota > Viridiplantae > Streptophyta > Magnoliopsida > Fabales > Fabaceae > Vigna > Vigna hirtella. The sequence goes on from JAHCHA010012851.1 coordinate 115,004, forward strand.
TCTCCTCAAAGTGAGTCTTTTGTGCAAGACTCATATCCTCCAATTGTTTAGATAACCTTGCAAAATGTTCTTCCATAGAAGTTGAGGAAGAGGAGGGTATGTTGGATGGTCCAGCATCAGACGGAGCAGCAGCACTTACTGGGTCAGCCATATGAGTGTCCATGTCATCATCTTCATCTACATCAGGATGATCATCATCTTTGTGAATAAGGACTCTTCCTCTAGTAATGAGTCCCATTTGACGAAAGGATGTATCTCCAATTTCTGATCCCACAGTTTCAATATTTTTAACTAGTTCTCCTTCAACAGGTACACCTTTGAATTCTAAAATCCTAGAGATAAGAAGAGCATAGGGAAGTTGATATGAATGGGATTTCTTGGCTTTTACCATTGTGTCAGCAATGAGAGCAGGCCAGTCGATGTGTATGTGATTTAGAATCCCATACAATAGAAGTAAATCCTGCTCAGAGCATTGAGCATGGTTGGTTGCTCTAGGACATAAAATCCAGACAATCAAGTAGTGGATATCCTTTCTTCAACTTTAAAACCTCAAACCAGTAATTGCCTTCTATTTGTTTGTCGTTCAGGATGACGTAGGAAGGATTGAAAAGTCATCATCCTGTTGAAATCTTCAAGTCCTAAGTGGACTTTGACAGCATCATCCCAGATGGGAAGTTGAGCAACATTGGTCCATATGTCATCATCTAAAATGATGCGTACTCCCTTGACCTTAGTGGATATTATCCCATCTCGATAGCGCAAGTTGAAGTAGAAGACTCTTATCAGATCAGGATAAATGCAGCCTTTTTGTTCTAACAGATGCGTTAACCCCTTCTCAGCAAAAGTGTTTGGAAATTGAAAGCCATAGAAGCGGAAAAAGTCAAGACGAATAAACTTTACCGCCATGATCTTCCTTTCTTGCCAAGAATTAACAAAGTCTGCGTGTTTCCCTTGATCTGAAATCCATCCATCTATGTTTGCAAGACGTGGTTGAGAAGAAGAGGAGGCTCCAGCTGTTCTGCGACGGTGCCTTCTTGAGTCAGCCATGGAGGAAGAATGGGAAAATGAGATTTTGAGAAGGTAAAGAGAAATGAAGAAGATTTGAGCTCTAGATTTGATTTCAGCAGTATTTAGGTGCAAAGGAGTGTCTAATAATCGATTATGGGGGGCTATTTATAAGAAAAATGGAAAAGTTAGCCATTTATGGCCGTTTATAGCCGTTATGGGATGCTCCAACGGCTCTATTTTTGAAACTGTCAGCGCGATAATCGATTATGGCTCGTGATAATCGATTATCCGTTCAATAATTACTGCCCAGAATTGCATGATAATCGATTATGCATAATGATAATCGATTATCTGCTCAAGATTTTCCAGAATTGAATTTTAAACATGCATAATCGATTATAACTTAGTGATAATCGATTATGAAGCGTTAAGTTTACGAAAAATGCAAAAATTTGCATAGATTTTGATTCTAAGATATGTCTAACACTCCTAACTCTCTTCTAAGTTCAAAAAATCTATCTTTAGGTAGAGCCTTGGTAAAGATATCAGCTAATTGATGTAAGGTATCAACATATTCAATTTGACAATCCCCCTTTTGTATATGATCTCTTAAGAAATGGTGCCTAATTTCTATATGCTTAGTTCTTGAATGCATTATGGGGTTCTTGGTCAAATTTATTGCACTAGTATTGTCACATTTTAGAGGAATTTTGTCAAGGAAGATATCAAAGTCTTCTAATTGTTGTTTCATCCACAAAATTTGGGCACAACAGTTTCCAGCTGCAATATATTCAGCTTCGGTGGTAGATAAAGCTACACATGCTTGTTTCTTTGAGTGCCATGACACTAAAGAACATCCCAAGAAATGACAGGTTCCACTAGTACTTTTTCTATCAATTTTACAACCACCATAATCTGCATCAGAGTATCCTATTAAACTAGGTGAGGCATTAGAGGGATACCAAAGTCCAAATGAAGTAGTTCCCTTAAGATATTTTAGAATTCTCTTAACTGCAGTCAAATGAGATTCTTTAGGATTGGCTTGGTATCTAGCACATACACAAACACTCTGCATAATATCTGGTCTACTAGCAGTTAAGTATAGCAAGGATCCTATCATGCCTCTAAACATGGTTTCATTCACTCCTTTTCCAATTTCATCCTTATCTAAATAACATGAAGTACCCATGGGTGTACTAGCTTCCTTGCAGCTATCCATACCAAATTTCCTAAGAATTTCTCTACAGTATTTAGTTTGGGAGATGAATGTTCCACCATTCATTTGTTTTATCTATAGTCCTAAGAAAAAGTTTAACTCACCCATCATGGACATCTCGAATTCACCTTGCATTATTTTTGCAAACTCTTCACACAAAGAATCATCAGTTGACCCAAAAATGATATCATCTACATAAACTTGCACGATTAAAATGTGTTTTCCTACTTTCTTAATGAATAAGGTTGAATCAACCTTTCCTCTAGAAAATTCATTTTCAATTAAAAAGGTACTAAGTCTTTCATACCAAGACCTAGGTGCTTGTTTAAGACCATAAAGGGCCTTTTTCAACTTGTAAACATGATCAGGAAATTTAAAATCTTCAAAGCTAGGAGGTTGACTAACATACACTTCTTCTTTTATAAAACCATTTAAGAAAGCACTTTTTACATCCATTTGATATAGTTTAAATTTCATCAAAGATGCATATGCAAGTAATAATCTAATTGCTTCTAACCTGGCTACCGGTGCATACGTTTCATCATAATCTATACCTTCCTCTTGACAGTATCCCTTAGCAACTAGCCTTGCTTTATTCTTTGTGATGTTTCCATCCTCATCAAGCTTGTTCCTGAATACCCATTTTGTTCCTATGACTTGGAATTCTTCTTGTTTTGGAATAAGTTCCCAAACTTCATTCCTTTCAAATTGATTTAGCTCTTCTTGCATAGCAATGCACCACTTGTCATCTTGAAGAGCTTCCTTTATATTTTTAG